>LBNU01002958.1:0-26870 GCA_014162995.1 Artemisia annua
ATCATTTTGGACGTTTTTGGAGCATAAAGTGAAGAAAACGACAAAGTCTCAAAAGAATGCTGAAAATCCTTCCTGACGGCGTCAGAGTCACAAGGTGACGCCGTCAGCCAACCAAGACAAAGGAGTGGATTCTGACAATACGTGACGCCCTAAGAAGAAAATGTGAAAATAACACCTGACGGCGTCAGGCGTTAGGAGATGTAGGTCGTCAGGTGTAAAGCTAACAAGAGACGGCCCAGAGCGAGTTTACAAGTGACGGCGTCAGAAGTAGATCTAGGTCATCCGAGAACCCTAGAGGCGGCGAGCTGACGGCGTCAGGATGTATAAGCTGACGCCGTCAGAGTATATTTTCTATATATACTTTTCTATTTTTCATTCATTAGTGTGCAACTTTTTGGGAACAAACCCTAGACGATTTTTCAGCTTTTTCAAGGGTTTTTCACCCTTGATTCTTCCATGTTCAATTAAAGATAAGTCTCCATTCAAATTAATCAATATGTCTATGTGTTGGTTAATTATATCTTATGCTTGTCTTTCAATTAACATGCTAGGCTAGATTTATCTTGTGTTTGCTTAGATCTAATGAAACCTAACTATTAATTATTGGTTATTGGTGTGTTATTAATTGTATTGGATGATTGTTTATCGATGTTAGGCTTAAGAAAACTGGCTAACCTCCTATACGGTAACTTGCTTGAACGTCTTAAGAAACATGAACCAATGCATACTAGGTTATTATGGTTGTATTTAATGCATGAGTGAATTCTAATGATCCCATGTTAGGAGCTTCTTAGCCGGCTCGACATAGGAGTGAAGTAGGAGCTTATAGAGTTGGGGAAGTACATACGCCACCCCACGAATGGTATTAAGGAATACACCCGTCATCCACGCAATTAATACATACTAACTAACCGGTAAAAGATAGTTAGGGAGTAAGGAAATCTAAGTAAACACACTTGTCTCCATATAAGTTTCACAACCTTTTATTTTCTTGTTATTTTATTTTATTTACAATAATAGTTTTTAGGTTAGTTTGCTAGCAACTAATTCCGCCCACTCCTTCAAACCCGAGATTTTACTTGCTTTCATAAAATATAAAAAATACAAAAATAATCTTCCCTCACCCTTAGACCTAATTAGAGTAGCTTTTCATACCTAACGNAGAGAGATTCTAAGAAACCAAAATGTGGTTTCTAGATCTCGCATAGAGGCCTGAATACAGAAGCTTCTAAATGATACTACTTGTGAAGTAACATGGATTTCATTGTTTGCTAAAGAATTTGGTTCTTATTTTCCTACTCCCATCCCACAATGATGTGTGTGATAATGTTTCATCTATAGCATATGCGTTCTAATCCAGTTCACCATGCTCCGCACCAAAACACATAAGAGATTGATTGTTTGTGAGGGAAAGATCAAAGCAGGTCAGATATTACGATGTTACATTCCTTACCAAAACATATGTACGCTGACACATTTTAACAAAGGGACCTCCCAGCAACCTCTTTTTTCCATTACAATTGGTCTATCCAAAGTTAGGGAAGTGTGTAATGCTTACAGCACTCCCCAACTTGCGAGGGGGAATATTGGAGCATGCATCTCAGTCAAATTCACTTGATGCGTGGTTTTTTGGGCAACCCTTAACATACATGTTTTGCCGTTCGAGGGATCTCCAAGAGGGGCTTACAACCCCACCCGAGAGCAGTGGTACCTGACCTGATGTAGTTATAGTGTAGTGGGTAAGTACGGGGGGAGTTGATCGTTCCCGTACAGGGAATAGTTGGTATTCGTTAGGTATGAAAAGCTAGCCTCCTAAATTAGGTCTTAAGGGGGGCGTGAGGGAGAGATTATTTTTGTATTTTTTTATATTTTATGAAAGCAAGTAAAATCTCGGGTTTTGAAAGGAGTGGGACCGGATTAGTTGCTAGCAAACCCTAACCTAAAAACTATTATTGTAAATAAAATTAAAATAAGCAAGAAAATAAAAGGTTGTTGAAACCTTATATGGAGACAAGTTGTTTACTTAGATTTCCTTAAACTCCCCTAACTATCTTGGTTACCGGTTAGTTAGTATGTAATAATTGCGTGGATGACGGGTGTTAATCCTTAAATACCATTCGTGGGGTGGACCGTATTACTTCCCCAACTCATAAAGCTGCCTACTTCACTCCTATGTCGAGCGGGCTAAGGAAGCTCCTAACTGGGAGATCATTAAGAATTCACTCATTCGCATTAAATACAACCATAATAACCTAGTATGTGCATTGGTTCAATGTTTCCTTAAGACGTTCAAGTGTTATTGCAAGTTATGGGTGTGTTATTAATTGTTAATGGGATGGATTTTTTATCGTGTTAGGATTAAGAAAACTGGCTAACTCCCTATACGGTAACTTTGGCTTGAACGTCTTAAGAAACATGGAACCAATGCCATCTAGGTATTATGGTTGTATTTAATGCATGAGTGGAATTCTAATGATCCCATGATTAGGTAGGCTCTAGCCGGCTCGACATAGGAGTGGAAGTAGGAGCTTATAGAGTTGGGGAAGTACATACGCCACCCCACGAATTGGTATAAGGAATACACCCTCATCCACGCAATTAAACATACTAACTAGGACCGGGTAAAAGATAGTTAGGGAGTAGGATCCTAAGTAAAACACCACTTGTCTCCATATAAGTTTACAACCTTTTATTTTCTTGTTATTTTATTTTATTTACAATAATAGTTTTTAGGTTAGTTGGCTAGCAACTAATTCCGCCCACTCCTTCAAACCCGAGATTTTACTTGCTTTCATAAAATATAAAAAATACAAAAATAATCTTCCCTCACCCTTAGACCTAATTAGAGTAGCTTTTCATACCTAACGAACACTATTCCCTGTGGAGAACGATCAATCCCCCGTACTTACCACTACACTATACTACATCGGTCAGGTACACTGCCTGGTGGGGTTGTAAGCCTCTTGAGATCCCTCGAGAGGTAAAACCTGTTGTAAGGTTACAAAACCACGCATTAGTGACTTTGACTGAGATGATGCTCCAATATCCCCCTCGCAAGTTGGGAGTGTGTAAGCATTACACACTCCTAACTTGGATAACCAATTGTAATGAAGAGGCTTGCTGAGTCCCTTTGTTAAAATGTCAGCTAATTGATGTTTGGTAGGAATGTAACATCGTAATATCTGACCTGCTTTGATCTTGTCCCTCACAAGACAATCAATCTCTATGTGTTTGGTGCGAGCATGGTGAACTGGATTAGAAGCCAATGCTATAGATGAAACATTATCACACATCATGTGGATGGGAGTAGGAACAATAAGACCAAATTCATTTAGCAAACAATGAATCCATGTTACTTCACAAGTAGTATCAGTTAAAGCTCTGTATTCAGCCTCTATGGAAGATCTAGAAACCACATTTTGTTTCTTAGATTGCCATGAAATAAAACTTGAACCCAAGAAAATCCCATAACCAGTCACTGATCTCCTTGAAAAGGGACAACTTGCCCAATCACTATTACAATAAGCCTTAAGATGGAGATTATTGTTGACTGGAAAGAATAAACCTTGACCAAGTGACAACTAGATATATCTAATAAAGTTGATCAAAGCTTTCATATGTGTTGTGGTAGGTGCCTGAAGAAACTGACTTAAGCTTTGGGCTGCAAATGACAAATCTGGCCTAGTGATGGTCAGGTAAAGTAGCTTCCCAACCAAAGTTCTGTATGGAGTAGGATCTGGTAGGGGATCACCTTCATCTGTGGTTAACTTCTTGACAGGGTTAAGAGGGATAGCTGAGGGTTTAGTATCTAGTACACCAGCTGTAGTGACCAACTCAAGAGCATATTTCCTTTGAGACATAGCAAGACCTTTCTCATTTCTTAGAAACTCAATTCCTAGATAGTAATGCAAAGGACCTAGATCTTTAATATTGAATTTCTCATGTAAAGCACCTTGATGCTATTGCCCTTGTTTTTTTTTTGAATTTGATGTTGCTGTTTTAGTTGTTGTTCTTGATTCATGCTCAGAACCTTGTTGTGTCCACATTTTGATGTTTGCTGTTGTTGTTGTTGAATAGCTTATACAAGCATCAAGTTTGTTTGAGCTCATTTGAGTTAGAGTTTGGCAGTCCAAAGAGAAAAAGAGAAAACTAGATTTTGAAATCATTTTGAATCTGTAATCATGAGTCTGTTTGAATTTGGTTTGTGAAAATTGATTTCAAGTAAGGTTTGGGTTTGTGTTTGTGTTTGTGTTGTACTGGCAAAACAGAAAGAGAAAAGAAATAAAAAAAATAAAGTGTAAAAAAGGGTGCCAAGGGGATTCGAACCCTGGTCACACCTCTTGCATAAACACACAACACAACCAGTCTCAACCAACGCGCTCTAGGGTCTTTTCTCACAAGTTTTGTTTAATTAATTCCTTTATAGAAGTTTTTGATTTAATGTCTTTTTAGCTTATTGAATCTGTATAAGCTCTTTACAGCTTATTGGTTGTAGCTTCTTCTCATTTAGCATTTTTCTTAGGAAGATATTAGTTCAAGTTAATTTCCAAAAAAAAAATCCCAGAATTATTTTCATAGTTTTAGTATTTATTTCACTTTAATTTAGTCAAAATAGTTTTTAATTAATAATAAATAATTAAAAAGTCAAAAAAAAATAATTTTCTTTTTTCTATAATTTTCTTTTATCATTAGGGTTGTAAAAAAGTAATTTTCATATCCGTAGGCTTTTTATTTCTTTAAACTCACGTTTTATTTTGTTCGTTAACGTAGTTTTAAATTAAACATACGCGTTTTTAGGTTTTAAACATCTTTAAGCATTTTGTTTTCACGTTCTTAGCATTATAGCTTGTTTAAGCTATTTCCTTTCATTTTCCTTAGTTTTACTCACTCAAACCCTTTTTCATTCAAAATCACTCGATCACGAATCCGTTTTAATACAATTCACGCCTCACTGGGGAATAAACGACCCGGGAATATTCTATACTCCTCTTGGTTAGTATTGACTCTTAGATAGTTGACCTTAGTTGACCAAATCCTTGGTTGACTTTTGTTGACTGTTTCTGAACTAATCACCAATCACTATTACAATAAGCCTTAAGATGGAGATTATTGTTGACTGGAAAGAATAAACCTTGACCAAGTGACAACTAGATATATCTAACAAATTTAATCAAATCTTTCATATGTGCTGTGGTAGGTGCCTGAAGAAACTGACTTAAGCTTTGGGCTGCGAATGACAAATCTGGCCTAGTGATGGTCAGGTAAAGTAGCTTCCCAACCAAAGTTCTGTATGGAGTAGGATCTGGTAGGGGATCACCTTCATCTGTGGTTAACTTCTTGACAGGGTTAAGAGGGATAGCTGAGGGTTTAGTATCTAGTACACCAGCTGCAGTGACCAACTCAAGAGCATATTTCCTTTGAGACATAGCAAGACCTTTCTCATTTCTTAGAAACTAAATTCCTAGATATTAATGCAAAGGACCTAGATCTTTAATATTGAATTTCTCATGTAAAGCACCTTTTATCTTCGAAATGAGACCATTATCATTGCCAGCAATCAAAACATCATACACATAAACAAGGAGAGTAATAAATTGTTGAGCTGACTGAAGTGTGAACAAGGATGTGTCAACATAACTTTGTTTGAAACCAAGAGAGATTAAGAAATGGGTCAACTTCTCAAACCACTGCCTGCTAGCTTATTTTAGCCCATAAAGAGATTTCTTAAGTTTGCAAACAGTATTGGAAGGAAGAGTGTGAGAGTAACCTTGAGGAACTTGCATATAAACCTCCTCATGAAGATCACCATGTAGGAAAGCATTATTGACATCCATTTGTTCAATGATCAGTTGTGACGAACTGCAATAGCTAGCATAGCTCTGACTGTTACCATCTTGGCCACTGGTGCATAGGTTTCTGTGTAGTCCACCCCTTCTTTTTGGTTGAAACCTTTTGCCACAAGTCTGGCTTTGTACCTTTCTATGCTTCCATCAGCATGAAACTTGATTTTCTATACTCATTTACTTCCAATAACCAGCTTTCCAAGTGGTAAGAGTGTAAGCTCCAAAGTACCATTCTTTTCTAGTGCCTCAATTTCCTTATTCATTGCCTCTTTCCATTTTGTGTGTTTTGATGCTTGGTGAAATGTGGTTGGTTCAGTGTGTGTATCAATGGCATTAATAAAATGAGATGATTTGGAGCTCAAGTTAGAATAATTAAAGTAATGTGAATGATGAAATTTAAGTTTATGCAAACTGTGAATATCGGACTTTGGGAGTTGACAGTGAAACTCTTTTAGTTTTGAAGGTATGTGTTTGTTTCTTGTGGAAACTCTAGGAGCAGGTTGGGGTGGTGAAGGATGAGAAGATGGAGTAGGAGATGACTGTGCTTGTGTTTCAGGACATGATGGAATAGGTTGTGTTTATGGTTGTTCATCTGTGACATTTGGAATAGGTGGTGGTGATGTTGGTGGTTCTGAGGCAAGAGATGNTGTGGTAGGTGCCTGAAGAAACTGACTTAAGCTTTGGGCTGCGAATGACAAATCTGGCCTAGTGATGGTCAGGTAAAGTAGCTTCCCAACCAAAGTTCTGTATGGAGTAGGATCTGGTAGGGGATCACCTTCATCTGTGGTTAACTTCTTGACAGGGTTAAGAGGGATAGCTGAGGGTTTAGTATCTAGTACACCAGCTGTAGTGACCAACTCAAGAGCATATTTCCTTTGAGACATAGCAAGACCTTTCTCATTTCTTAGAAACTCAATTCCTAGATAGTAATGCAAAGGACCTAGATCTTTAATATTGAATTTCTCATGTAAAGCACCTTTTATCTTCGAAATGAGACCATTATCATTGCCAGCAATCAAAACATCATACACATAAACAAGGAGAGTAATAAATTGTTGAGCTGACTGAAGTGTGAACAAGGATGTGTCAACATAACTTTGTTTGAAACCAAGAGAGATTAAGAAATGGGTCAACTTCTCAAACCACTGCCTGCTAGCTTGTTTTAGCCCATAAAGAGATTTCTTAAGTTTGCAAACAGTATTGGAAGGAAGAGTGTGAGAGTAACCTTGAGGAACTTGCATATAAACCTCCTCATGAAGATCACCATGTAGGAAAGCATTATTGACATCCATTTGTTCAATGATCAGTTGTGACGAACTGCAATAGCTAGCATAGCTCTGACTGTTACCATCTTGGCCACTGGTGCATAGGTTTCTGTGTAGTCCACCCCTTCTTTTTGGTTGAAACCTTTTGCCACAAGTCTGGCTTTGTACCTTTCTATGCTTCCATCAGCATGAAACTTGATTTTCTATACTCATTTACTTCCAATAACCAGCTTTCCAAGTGGTAAGAGTGTAAGCTCCAAAGTACCATTCTTTTCTAGTGCCTCAATTTCCTTATTCATTGCCTCTTTCCATTTTGTGTGTTTTGATGCTTGGTGAAATGTGGTTGGTTCAGTGTGTGTATCAATGGCATTAATAAAATGAGATGATTTGGAGCTCAAGTTAGAATAATTAAAGTAATGTGAATGATGAAATTTAAGTTTATGCAAACTGTGAATATCGGACTTTGGGAGTTGACAGTGAAACTCTTTTAGTTTTGAAGGTATGTGTTTGTTTCTTGTGGAAACTCTAGGAGCAGGTTGGGGTGGTGAAGGATGAGAAGATGGAGTAGGAGATGACTGTGCTTGTGTTTCAGGACATGATGGAATAGGTTGTGTTTATGGTTGTTCATCTGTGACAATTGGAATAGGTGGTGGTGATGTTGGTGGTTCTGAGGCAAGAGATGTAGCTGGTTCAGATGTTGATGTTGGTGGTGATGTTGGTGATGGAGTAGTAGGTTCAAGTGATGATAATGGTGATGCAAGTGGTGTAGGTATAGGAATGGAGGTGGTATGAATTGGACGTGTAGGGTGAAATTGAGTGGAATGATGTATTGGGATTGACTGAGATAAGGATGATGATGGTTTTGGTGTTGCAAAAGGAAATTTGTTCTCATCAAATAATACATTTCTGCTTGTGATAGTTTTATGAGTGGATGGATCATATAAAAGGTATCCTTTCTGGTTTGGTGGGTATTGATGAGACGAAAAGTGTTACGCTTTTAGGGGGTCATTTAAGCCCTAATTCGTATAAATGTGATCAAATATTGTCCTAAATCGTTCCTTTTGTCATTTTAGGTACTTTTGAGAGGAATTCTGGAAAACATGCATATTCGGACGTTTTTGGAGCATAGAAGTGAAGAAAACGACAAAGTCTCAAAAGATGAAGGTTTACAACCTGACGGCGTCAGAAGTCACAAGGTGACGCCGTCAGAAAGTCTTGACAAAAGAGTGGAAATCAATTATCAAATGATGNAAAAGTGTTACGCTTTTAGGGGGTCATTTAAGCCCTAATTCGTATAAATGTGATCAAATATTGCTCTAAATCGTTCCTTTTGTCATTTTAGGTACTTTTGAGAGGAATTATGGAAAACATGCATATTCGGACGTTTTTGGAGCATAAAAGTGAAGAAAACGACAAAGTCTCAAAAGATGAAGGTTTACAACCTGACGGCGTCAGAAGTCACAAGGTGACGCCGTCAGAAAGTCTTGACAAAAGAGTAGAAATCAATTATCAAATGACGGGCCAGAGAAAAATTGAGATTTAACACCTGACGCCGTCAGGTGTTATGAAAAGTAGGCCGTCAGGTTATATTTTAAAGAGTGACGGCCCAGAAGGTTTTATAAGGTGACGGCGTCAGAAGTGGATCTAGGCCATCCGAGAAACCTAATGGCGGCGAGCTGACGGCGTCAGCCCTTATAACCTGATGCCGTCAGAGTGTAAAATCTATATATAGTTTTCTAATTTTCATTCTTTAGTGTGGAACTTTGTGGAGAACTTTTAGGGCAAACCCTAAAGACGAATTTCCTGTACTTTTTAGGGTTTCCAACCCTTGGAACCCTCATGCTTAGTTAAAGATAAGTCTTCACTTTAATTCAATCAATATGTCTATGTGTTGGTTGATTATCTCTTTTGCTTGTCTTTTAATAAACATGTGTAGCTAAATTCTTTAGTGTTTGCTTAGATCTAATGAAACCTAACTATTAATTATTGGTTGATTGGTGTGTGTTGTTGTTTGTTGGGATGATTGTTCCATCAATGTTAGGCTCAAGAAAACTGGCCAACCTACTTTATGGTAACGTACTTGAATGTCTTGGGAAACATGTAGCCAAGGCATACTAGGCTATTAAGGTAGTATTTAACGCATGAGCCACTGTTTACAACCCCTATGGTTGTGTCGTGCATGGCATAGGGCGAGATAAGAGCTCATAGAATTGGAGAGATATGTATGCCACTCCATGAGTTATTAGGAATACACCCTTCATCCACACAAGTAACATACATATCAATTAACCGGTAAAAGATAGTTAGGGAGTAATGAAATCTAAGTAAACACAACTTTCTCCATATTGTTTTCACAACCACAATAGTTTAGATATTTATTTTATTTTAATTTGCATAAGTAGTAAACTTGGGTTAGTTGACTAGCAACTAATTCCGCCCTTCCTCTAAAAACCGAGATTTTAATTGCTTTCCATAAAACATAAAAATACAAAAAGAATCTTCTTTCCACCCTTAGACCTATTAGAGTAGCTTTTCTATCCTAACGAACACTATTCCCTGTGAGAGAACGATCAATCCCCCGTACTTACCACTATCCTATACTACATCGGTCAGGTACACTGCCTGGTGGGGTTGTAAGCCTCCTGAGATCCCTCGAGAGGTAAAACCTGTTGTAAGGTTACAAAGCCACGCATCAGGTATCCAATGAGAATGGTTGGTGTTGCTCTGGCATCAAATTTATCTGTGGTGTGATGATAAGCATAGGCTAAACACCCTATGACTCTCATGTGATCAAGTTGAGGTGGTGAATTATGAAGTACTTCATATGGAATTTTGTTTTGTAAAATGGGAGTTGGGAGTCTGTTAATGATGTATGTAGAAGCTAAAAGACTATATCCCCAAAAATGAATAGGAAAATGAGCTTGAAAGTGTATTGATCTTGCCATCTTAAGAAGGTATCTGTGCTTCCTCTCAACTCTAGCATTCTGTTGTGGGGTGTATGGACATGAGGTTTGATGTGTAATTCCATGGTTCTGAAGGTATGTTGTGAATGATGAGTTAATGAATTCTCTGCCATTATCACTTCTAATGGTTTTCATTTTAACATTAAACTATGTTTGGACTGATTTATGGAATATTTGAAAAGTGGAAAACACATGATGTTTATTTGGCAACATATAAGTCCAAGTAGCTCTTGAAAAATCAACAAAAACAGTGAGGAAGTATGTACATTTATTCACAATGGAATGCCTATAGGGGCCTCATACATCAATATGAATCAATTCAAATTTGTCTTTTGCATGTGAAGTACTACTAGGAAAAGGTAAGATATGATGTTTTGCCAAAGGGCAAACTGTACATTTATTCTCAGAAGTACATGAAGGAAATGAAATGTTTTTGATTTCTTAAGTGTTTGTACAGGGGTATGTCCAAGTCTTGTGTGCCAGAGCTCAGAATTGCTGATGTTGGAGAGAATTGTAGAAGGTTGGGTCTGTTCACGGGTGTTTGGGGCTAAGAGATAAAGTCCTCCATGAAGGGTGCCATGTGTGGTGTTCCCATCATGGGCCTGAAACACAAACTTATTGTGAGTGAAGGTGACTAAATGAAGTGTTTTGTGAAGTAATTTACTAATAGAAATAAGATTATATGTGAAAGTAGGTATGTAAAAAACTCCATGAATTGTAAGTGTGGATGTGAGATGCACTGAACCAATGTAATGAACTAATGTAGTATGACCATTTGGCAATGAAATAGTGATTGGTGTGTTGAGTTTTGTAATATTATGCATAAGACTTAGTGATATACAAATATGATATGTAGCTCCACTATCAATGATCCAAATGAAGTATGATTTTGAAATGTTGGAAGCAATGAATGAGTGCATTTTGGCAATAGAATTAAAAGAATGAATACCAGTGATCTTAGTAGGAATTTTGAGATTCTCAGAGAAGGATAAGATACCTGCCATGTGAGGTGCCATACCAGATGTGTCAATTTGGCCATTCTGCTTCATTAGTAACACTTGGTTCAACTGATTTTGCAATTGATCCATTCTTGCATAAACCTGAGAGTCATTGACATTTGTTGAAGCAGCTGGTTCAGGTGAAGTGTTCATAGGTTGCAGGGGACTGTCAAATGGTTGTGAACTCTCACCAACTGCTATGTTAACTGTTCTAGAACCCTTATTGGATGCTCCACTCCTCTGAGATGGTGGTAGGTACTTGTTATGAAGTGGATGACCAGGAGGATATCCAAGTAGCTTGTAGTATTCCTCATTAGAATGACCTTCCTTTTTGCAATAAGCACAAAAAATCCCTTTCTTAAAATTTGCTCTTCTGTCATTTTGGTTGTTTGATACAGGGTTGTTTGGTGGTGGAGCTGAAGAATTGGTTCTGTGAGAAGAAGAATGATTGTTTCTGTATGTGTTCAAAGCAATTGGGGCAGTAGGTTGAGGTTTTGGTGAATCTCTTTGCTTTTCCTTTTGTCTCAACATACCATATGCCTTAGCAACAGCAGGCAAAGGCTGCATTAACAAGATTTGACCTCTAATATTGGTGTAACAACTATCCAAACCCATGAGAAACTGAATCAACCTTTTTCTTTGCTCCGTTTCACCATTTTCTTTTCCATTTGCACACACACATTTACAAGTATAAGCATAAGGTGCCTCAATGGCATCTGATTCATCCCATAGACCCTTAAGCTTATGATAATAGACCTCTATAGTGCAATTTGACTGCTTAAGCTCAACTATCTCATTAGCAATTTGATAAATTCGATGCCCATCCAATTGAGAATAATGTTCATGCAATTCAATCCACAAACCAAAAGTTGAATCAACAAAAGTGAGATGATTATCTATCTCTTCTGAAACAGTATTCAATATCCAAGAAATCAACATATCATTAGCCCTTTCCCAATGAATCCTCAAATCAGATGAAGGTGATGGTGCCTCATATTCTCCATTAACCAAGTTTACTTTGTTATTTTCACTGAGTGCAATAAGCATGCATCTCTCCTGAGAACTGTAATTCTCTGAGCCAACAAGTTTCTTTGAGATCAATAGCATACCAGGGTGATCATTGGGATGGAAGTACAATGGATGGAATGGTGTAGTAACATCATCATTCAGTGATGAAGATGTATTGTGATTAGTTGTTTCTGATGATGTCATTGTGATGGAAAAAGAGTGTTATAGTATGTAAAGATTGATAAAAGTTTGAAGGTTCAACAATGGAGGTATGTGTAACAAACTGCTGATAGTTTCTTGAAAATTGATGTTGATTTGATGTGTTTTGAGTGAATTTGAGATGGTTTTGATGATTATTGTGCGGAAATGATGGTGGATTGTGGTGGTTTTGATGAATTTTGATTGGAAAATTTTGGCGGGAAAGTTTGTTGTGGTGGTAGAAAGTTGTTATTTGATCAGAAAAAGTAGTTAGGGTGGTCGGAATAAGTTATTCACCACAGTTGTTGTGGTGAAGCTCTGATACCATATAACGAAATGAGAGAAATGATAAAAACACATAGTAAAGTGAAAAATGTTATTGAATTGATTAATCACAAATGAGGGTTTACAAAGGTATTTAAACACTACAATATGGCGGGAAAACTGTAACTAACTACAGAACCTTCTACACACTAAACTGCTACTTCTACAATACAACTTTACATCATATTACACTTAATCAAGCTTGATTCCATTAGTAGCTGCATCTTGTGTGGAACTCTTGAGTTAGTTGCTCTGTTTCTTGTAACTATGTGAACAGAGGATTGTGACTTTGACTGCATTGACTGAGATGATGCTCCAATAGAAACATCCCACGTCAAGCCGGAAACCGAACCTTGGGACCACATGCAACATTATTCTGATTCTTGAAATTATATTTATAGCTGAACCGAATCTCTTGAATTTGCGGCACATTACCAATTTTACTTTGGAACGCATCTGATGGTACAAAGGAAGCCACCATTAATCTTTTGCAGTGCATCTTTTTTTTTACTAGTGTGTAGGTTGTGTTCGGTGTTTGGACTGGTGTTATTCCTTTAGCAACAAGTTTTACCCAAAGTCCTTGGCCAACATCTTTAAACAACTCTAAAGTCTTCTTAAAGTAGTCAAGCCCTTTCATGTCAGATACTTTTCCATGCTTATCCCACTCCTGGTTCCAATGCAAAATGCAAAATATTATTAAATTGTAAACTAATTGCTGATGTTCACTCCATAAATTTGGCCAGCTCTTGGTCAATTCCGTATATATGGTACCTAGCTGCATTAAGAATAATCTCATAATTAAATTGGAGGGAATCAACATAGTACAAGTTAGTTAGAAAAATGCACAAATCTATAGTATATATATCAAAAGGTTTGGGTGCTGGTGGATCATGTTCCTTATAGTTAGGCCACAAACCGTGAATTTTAAATTCAGTTGGCACTGGACTGATCTCACACTTGACACCTGAATTTCCTGTGCAAATCCCAGGTGGCCTATGCACCGCAAGTATGTAAGAGACGTCACTTTAGAAGGTGATAGTGGTGAGAAGCTTTGGGTTTTGGAAGTGATCAGCTAAAATAGCTTAGAAGAGAGTTAGGAAGTGGATTGGAAGAATCACACTAAACATTCTTTTGAAGAATGGCAAATGCTAATTATCAAATAGGTTAACATCATGCATTATTTGTTCTTTATCTATATTCTCTTTTCCCAATAAATATATTTGCGCTTTCGCATTTTCCTATCTACAAATATAGAAACAATTCATTAATCAAATATCTGGCATTTTTTTTCTTTTTATCTTTGACTAATTTGTAAAACACTTACTTTTAGGTTTGTTGATACGCTAATTTGTAGTATTAACAAAGGTTTGATTTTTAATACCAACTGTATCAACTCATTATCACCATCAACAACCTATGTACAGGGACGGACCTAAGATTTTCGGAAGGGTGTTGCTAGGGATGGCAACGGGTCGGGTTTGGGTCGGGTTTTAGTGAACTCGTACCCGTACCCGTTTATGAAATCCATACCCAAACCCGCCCCAAAACCCGATGGGTACCCGTTTATAAAATTCATCGGTTTTTCGGGTTTTTCCCGCGGGTTTCGGTTATCCCCAATTGAGTATTATATGGACAAAATGGCGGTATTAATATTAAGTCACACTAAAATCCACCGAAAAAACAAAGGAAAATACCATAATATATTCGTTTTTTTTTTAAGTTAAAGAAAATGAATATTGTATCAAACGATTTAACCCATTTGGATAATTCATGTACAGAATAAAATATGTTATTTAATAGAGATACGTATATAAAAATATATAATGGAAGAAATTATATATAATGTATTTATATTCTAGTTAATTATAATATCAATAAAGCGGACATAGATTCGGGTAAGCGGATACGGGTACGGGTACGGGTAATCGGGCGGGTATTACCCGAACCCATACCCGAACCCGTACCCGGCTAAAAAATTATATCAATACCCAAACCCGCATCCAAACCCGCCAACCCGCCCCCGAACCCGACCCAACCGGTTCGGGTTTCGGTTTTCCCTGTCGGTTTCGGGTGCTTTTGCCATCCCTAGGTGTTGTACAAACTTTTTCCTTTAATAGGTGCTAAAATTCACACCATAAAGTATTCTTAAGCTAAGGTAAAATTGCATTATAAAGAAATAAAAACACGAATTTAGAGGGTTGCATATACCACAAAAACGGCACATTTTGAAATATATCACTTCGCGAGCCAACTCAGGTGTGACCCGTGTCACACCCAACCATACATGTAAGTCCGTCCCTGGCTGTGTAATTAAAACTATTTCTTCAACAACTAGTAAGCTTGAATTTTCAAACAAAGGTTTGATTTTTTATACTAATTAACTGCAATTATTTACCTTGGGCCAAAGGTTTGATTTTTAATACGTAGCTAACTGACCCATTGGGCATACTTCAAACATACTTGGAAGTACTTGGCGTCTTGGCGCATTGCTTTCTACTTGCTCTATCTTAGAGCAAAGTGTCAATGACGCGTTAACGCGTTTTTTTGTTTTTTTTATTTTTTTTATTTTTTTATTTTTTTTATTTTTTTAATATATATTTTAATTTTGTATGAAATGACTCTATATGAACTTGGTTCTTAATGGAAACTATGAATTGAGTACTATTGATTTTTTTGATATGTTTAATCTTATAGATACGTTATATACATGTATGTTAATATTTGGTTTATTAGTTATCAACATGTTATAACCGCTCATATGTCATGCATAATATTGCAAATAATAACACACCTTGCCGCTTCAATCTAATCAAATTGCAAAACGATGAAGAAAAAAAAAATACTCCACCGGCCAAGTGATTCTTTGGTTACTTTATAGACATGTGAGCTTGTATTTGTAGTCATGTGGTTCTTTCATTATTTTATTTGTAATAGTATATATGAAATAATTTATATTGTGAAAGTTGAAATGGTGTGTACAAGACAAACACATGCTACTAATGAATTAGTATGTCCTTAGGTGCTATGCCATTCGAAGCCAATTGGAACGAGTCAGAGGCAAAAGAAAATTTATCAAACAATCATTTATCACTGACCGATTCAAAGTGTGGTTCTGAATGTCCCATAATGAATCCAACTGTTAAAGTCTATTGGGTAAAAGATTTTTTTGGCCTTCGACATGTGTTGTAGCCTTTTTTGTTTCATATCTTCTTTTGCATGTTTAGTTTCTACAGCGTGTAGATATAGCATATAGGTGTAGTTGGTCTCGTGCAAACAGTACGAGATATGCTTTGTTTGGTTTGTAGCTTTTGGTGCTGCCCGTTTATATATATTATAACTTCTTGTTGCCTTTAAAAAAAACATTCGTTGGCCGGCCATTATTTGCCAGGAGGTTTCGTAGTTAGTGTTGTCAATACCGAAAGCTACTACTCATACTTGACAATGTCAATGGTCAAATACAAATAAATAAATTTATTTTTAGAAAAGTAATATAAATAGAATCATGCATGAAACTCAATTACCTTGTTGAAAAAAAAANTAAGGTAATGATGAAAAATAGAGAAATGAACAAGATGAAGATATATCTCCTTATATCAAATACCAATGATTTCAGCATCTTATTTGCATGGTGTGTTCTCTTACTTTTACATACTCATAGTGTTCAAGCTGAGCCTATCAGTCAAGATTGCCCCAACACTGCAAATTACACATCAAACAGCCAATTTGAGACTAATCTCAACATCCTTCTCCCTTCTCTTCTTTCAAATGGTACTCAAGATGGTTTTTTTAACACAAGTGTTGGTACCGGTTCTGATATAGTCTATGGCCTTGTTCAATGCAGAGGTGATATCTCAACAGAACAATGTCGAAATTGTTTGAATACTTCAATAGTAGAAGTTTTTCAAAGATGTCCTAATGTAAAACAGGCTGTGTTAAGATATGAATATTGTTTCTTACGCTACTCCGATGCTCAATTCTTCTCCCGGGTTGATGGCCCTCTTGTTGCAGCAGGACGAGGTGATGGGCAAGTCTCGGACACAGTTGCTAATAGATATAACCAGCAGTTAGGAAGTTTTTTGGTTGATTTATTCGAAACTGCTGCTTCTACACCCTCTAGATACTCTTCAGGATCGACTTCTTACGCAGATTTTAATAACATATATGGTTTGGTGCAGTGTACTAGAGATTTGTCGACTAATGATTGTGCCTCTTGCCTGGAAAGTTTAAGAAATTGGATCCCAGGTTGTTGTAATCGCACTACAGGTGCTCAAATATTTCAGAAGACATGTTATTTGAGGTATGAGGAAAGTCGATTTTTTGAAATTCCATCGCCGTCTCCTCCTCCTCCTCCTTTCCTGCCACCAAATGATGCTTCTCCACCAGAAGTAAATACAGGTGATAAAATCTATATATTTTCTGCATTTAGTATGTACTTTGAATTGTGTGTTTTGGACTAGGGTTTGGATTATTTCTGAGTATTCAAAACTATTGTTACATGACGCAGGTGATGCAACAAGCAAGTCTACGAACATTGTTGTCATCGTTGTTCCTATAATTGTTGCAGTACTCTTATCTGCCATATGCTCCTATTTCATATTAATGAGGATAAGGAGGAACAAGGAGAAAAATATACCAACGCTTATTTGTAAGTTGAACTTGATTCTTTTTCATTGATGTGTGTTTTCCTAGCTTTCAATTATATAAAGCCAAGAAAAACTTGTTCAAAGAGATTTTACTTGCTAGTTGCTAGTTTGCTACCATAATTTTTCTTAATGAAATATTATTCTTTTATCTTTAATTATATTTGAATTGAATTTTTTTCTAGACAAGCAAGATGAAATGATAAGCGAAGATTCCTTGCAATTTGATTTAAACATGATAAGAACTGCTACAAATAACTTCTCTGATGCTAATAAACTCGGAGAAGGAGGATTTGGTGCAGTATACAAGGTAATTTAGTTACATTTTCTTTAGGCGTGACAATCATGCATTTTTATCATGTTTAGGGGGACACTAACGTCACACTTTTATTTTGAGGAGTTTGATAAATGGTTTTTTCTGACAATAAGAGTTCCCTAACTCAGTTATAATCTGCTTTCAGGGTGAACTTGATGATGGTAAAGAGATAGCAGTTAAGAGATTGGCTAAAAATTCTGGACAAGGAACACAAGAATTCAAAAATGAAGTTGTGTTGCTGCATAAGCTTCAACATCGAAACCTTGTTCGACTTTTGGGGTTCTGTTTGAGCGGAGAAGAGAAGCTCCTCATTTACGAATTTGTGCCCAACAGAAGTCTTGATAAATATTTATTTGGTATGTCTTACTAGTCCATTGTGTTTTTTCTCATGCTTTCTTAGGATTTAAAGATGGGTGAAATGCAAAGTGGAGTTTGGTGCATGTTTACTATCATCATACTCTTTTAACTACAGATCCAACCAGAAAAGTGTGCTTAGATTGGGAAAGGCGTTACAAGATCATAGGAGGAATAGCACGAGGACTACTTTATCTTCATGAAGATTCTCGACTAAGAATCATTCATCGTGACCTCAAAGCAGGAAATATTTTACTAGATAAGGAGATGAATGCCAAAATAGCAGATTTTGGTATGGCAAAGCTTTTTGGAGTAGATCAAACTCAGGGAAATACAAGTAGAATTGCTGGAACATTGTAAGTATTGGCCCCTCCAACCATGCAAGTATATTTTGAAAGTTCTCGGTAGAAAACTGACAAATAGGTATTAAAATGTAGTGGATACATGGCTCCTGAGTATGTTTTACATGGATCGTTCTCGGTCAAATCTGATGTTTTCAGCTTTGGGGTTCTGCTTTTGGAAATCATTAGTGGCCAAAAGATTAACAATTTCCATCTGTCAGCCTCAGGTCCTTCAAGGGACCTTCTAAGTTATGTAAGTATAGATTTCAGCGACTTGCAACTTTCTTATGTGCATATGTACGCTAAGTTGTTGGTTTTCTAACAATCTAAACCTATTTGCTAAACCATTGCAGACTTGGAAACTTTGGAGAGAAGGTAATGCTCTACAGTTAGTGGATCCAACATTACAATACAGTTTTACGGGAAATCAAGTAATACGGTGCATCCATATTGGATTGTTGTGTGTTCAAGAAAACGTAGAAGACAGACCAACCATGTCGTCTGTTTGTTTAATGCTAAGCAGTTATTCCATTACACCCGAACCTCCTAAGGCACCTGCATTCACCTTAGTGACAAGAACTGCTGCAAATGATTCAAAGAGTAGTTCATCATTGCTCTACTCTGATGATGGAATAACATATCCTAGATAGACTTCAAATGTTTACGTCAGTTGTTCCCCTCAATCTTTTGAATTGTGATTGATGATATTTCGTAGTATTATCATGCATAATATAACAAGATATGTGTAAATTCTTTTGCAACTTCAACTATAACTAAGAGGGTAGCAGCTAAGGCATCACCAAAAGCTTTTTATTGTATAATCAAGAAATGGATCAGTAAACGCTATTAATCTTGATTTCTTTAGAGGCTGCATTAAGTTGTAAGGAGCATGCTATTGAATCAGAAGCATTAACTAACTTATCAAGGGGTGCTTACGTCGGAAATTGCAGTTTGTTTGGTTTTAAATCCAATCAATCAGTTTCCACCAAGAAGGTACTTCTGTTTTTCAATAGAAAATGCTCTGCTTCTTCATGATTTGGGGCAACTTAAAACACCGCCCATAGTATATGTTATGGAGCCCATAAGAAGGTCCCAAGGACGTTATCTTCACTATTTTTTAGATAATCAGGAGTTTGTAGATTGTTTGATAGGTTTGTAACCGATTGAGGTAACCATAGATGTTTTTAACCATGACAAAAATTTGGCAATCCTTTTAAGCAGGGGGCCAAGGGCCACAGGAATGGTCGAATGGATGACCCCTTTGCGCCAGTTTATGATATAGACTGACAAAGTTAAAGATTGCTTTCAAGAAATATGGGCATCAGACAACCGCTAGAATGAATTTTTGCTTCACTTTGTGATTGTCTACTCTTTTTTTTTAGATATAAATGAAACTTAACTACAATGATAAATAGTTAATTATCTGTCTTCGTCTAATATTACGCAACACTTTTTCCATAGACTTTTTATTCTAGGGTCCATTCTGGTTTTCTTTGCGTTATTGCATACCTTACAACTTGCATCATGTATATCCATTTCTTGAGTCGGCACCATTATATGATGATTCAGGAGTTGAAGCTACCCCAGCACAATCAAATAGAGGTAGAAATAGTTCAATCAATATTATACGTTTATTTGCTAGTATTTGTTATTTTTGAGTAGTTTGGAATTGATGGAGGAACTCGGAAACGAAAGCCATCTACCGAAGTGCTTGCATTGGTTTACCGCTATCTTACTTGCAATCTTTGCATATTTGAGTTGAAACAAAAGGAAAAGAAATCCAGATAGCAATGGTAAGTTGTAACTTATAAATCATGATGTCAGAACAAAATACCTGAAACCTCCTTTAGTTTAGAACTTTGGATATTGTTACTCCAATTTGCAGTTGGAACCAATGCAATCTGTAGCTATTCAGCATGTATAATCTGTGAACATGATACAGGGTCAACAAAATGTAATAAATCCTTTGCAAGTATTAGTATAAATAAGAGTACTCTATTGGCACGACAAATATGACACTTCACTTGCAAAATCCATTAGCAATATGTTTCCTTTTGTTTCCATTTATTCTCTTGTGCTCTCTTTACATACATAATCTTAGCTTGAATAATTTAGTAGATGTGTCTCACAATGAGCTTATTGAACAAGTATGTGTAGTTCAAAAAAAAAAGAACAAGTATGTGACATTTAGGTGATAACTTTGTAGATATTTTACAAACCTGTCTTGCCTGTCAGTCTTATGCAAAGGTACAATGTGCGAAAGAGATCACAAAGAGTAATGAGATGAAATGCTACTCATTGAATCTATATATCGGAGTACTTTTGAAGTTTATAAAACAACCACGAAACAGTGACAAGAAAACATGATTACCGTACAAAGCCACTTACTCGTTAACAAATTAACACACCAAAAAATTCAAACAAAGTTTCTTTTTTATGTGAAAAAATTTAGAGTACTTGATTGGAACATACGTAGTTCACAAGAAAAATGGCTCAAATCCCGTTTGCAAAATAATCAAATCATGCAATAACATTTTTATTTCTAACTTAAATGTTTTTCATTACCAAATTTAGATTTATTATCGTACCTCTGTTATACATAGGCGGAAGGTTGGTGTTGATCCTTATTGGGGTAAGGACGACACACGGGGTCAAAGAAATGACTCTGTGACAAGCGGTATTAGAACCAAAACGGACTGAGGCGGACCAAATTGAATTACTCGTGTCGCTCTCCCAAAAGTTCTTAAAAGTGTTGGTTGCGCAAAATTGACGGGAGAGGTGTCCCGGGATACTGTACAAGATAATATTATGTCGTGTCAAGACTTAATATCAAATTCGATTGAAACCAGAGAGAGTAATAGACTAATCCATGTAGGATGAGAGTCGTTGCACGCCGGGTGTTAAGTCGCAAGAAAGAGTAATGGACTAATCAAATAAGAAAGCTAGTCGTTTGATGGTGGGACACAAAGATTCGATAGTCAAATGTCTCTTTAAGTCACGAAGTCGAAGTAAAGCCAAATCATTTGACATATTTTATCGTTGAGGCGAATAATTGGTGGTGGGAGGATGTCACGAGCCAATTTTTAAGGGGTCGGGTTCTGCTTGGAAGAGTGTTGAATTCGAGGGTTCCTGGCTTGTCGTGTTTGGCTTGTTGGAGTACCCAACAGTAAAGTGTAGTATGTGTCACGAGTAGAGTACTCGATTTGGAACCACACCGGTAAGGAGTTGGCGTTACTCCCGTGATGAGTTATTGCATGACAAAACCACTGAACATCTAGTATACGCAAGATAAAATGTTCATCCTTATCAGGTTAAAAACATCATACGTCAAAAGAATTACTATGTGACATTAAGGGAAACGAACATTCAATAGGGTAACCGGAGTGGGACGAACTCGCGGTCTACTTGATATAAGCACAAAAGCTCAGATTTCCACTCAAGTCCACTCGATGATGAGCTACTCAAATAGACTTCTAGCAAATTCGTACGTGAAGTTTGTGAGACTTCGTTATTTTTTATAATTTAAAGCGCAAGCCAATCCTTCATTCATGACAATTAATTATTTCTCAAAGTTAAGTAACAAGTTTAATCTGCGATTACAATTAATAGTGCAAAACCCAAACATAAATTACAAGTAAGACGTGTATTTAACGTATAATTAACCGAACCAAATTTCTTTTGGAAAGATGTAAATTCTATTAAAGTATAACTTTATTACACTACTCATTATTTAAAAAAGCAATCCCGAACATAATATAATTCTAATAATGCATTAGAATTTGAATTATTTAATTGTGTAAATTGAATTAGCTACTCAACCTGCACTGATTTGCTTAAGGATGTCATCTACAGTTTACGTCCGATAAACGTGTGGGAGAGCGGAGACTTAGATCATTGATCAACTGATCTTGAAAACATAGCCAGTCGAGCTCGGGTCATGTTTTAAAGTCAAGTCGACTTCTAGCTTTTGTGTCATCTGGACATAAGCAATAACACTACTCATATTATTTTCTCTTTGTATATTTGTCTTCAACTTTTTCTTTAAAACGTCTAAAAGTATTCATTAAATACGAATAGACTACTTTATATGGCTAGAGTCCTGGTTGTTAATTGCAAAGTTGCCTGTTCTGAGGGTCTCATAATTGTACTTAGTGATTTCAAGGTCTTGTACTATTTGTAAGAACAGTTTCCATCAAGTAGTCGCTTTCTAATTGTAGTTGTAGGTTATAGCCACCGATAGCAGTTTCAATAGATTTTGTTGCATGTAAAAAGAAGATAGGCTTTCTTGACCTTATATGCTCACATGGGTTTTCCTTGGAACTTTAATACGGAGTATATGTCTAACTTTAGAAACTTTTTGGATTTCATCTGTCTACTTCTCCCTTAGAATGCAACTTGAAAGTAGTGAAAAACGTCTTTGATTAAACCTTAAATCGACTTCTAGAAGTTAAGATGTATAAAAGCCGAGTTTAGGTTAGTATTTATAGATTTTACTGGGCTCGACCTCTTATTTAGCTCTACGCCTAGAAGCTATATCTAATATTTTCCTTGGCGGTCTTCATTATCTATGGCGTATAGTAGAAGCTAATGTCCCTCTACGGCATAAGAGCTACGTCAAATAAATGCCAAGGTCTTTACATGTTCTACGACGTAGAGACAAAGATGGCTTTATGGCTTAGAAGCTACGTCTTGGATTTTCTTCATGCTTCACACTGTCTACGGCGTAGAGACAAGAATTCATCTACGTCGTAGAAACTTCCAATATTGATTTAATATATTTATCAGGGTGCAGGATTACTCCCCTTTACCCAAAAAAATACATATTTCTTCAAATTGAGTCCTTTATAGCGACTTTCCATTCCAATGCTTCATTCAATCCTATTATGCAAATATGACGCAATTAAGTACCATATTCGTATAAAATGAGATAATATTAAGCAACAAACATATGATATTGATAACCAAAATGTGATATTATTTGATTTTTATCAGTTGCCGAAGGCGCTTCAACCCATTTTGTGAAGTAATCTATGGCTACCAAAAGGAATTTGACTTTACTAGAGCCTCCGACAATAGCCCTACAATATTCATTCCCCATTGAGTAAATGGACATGCTTTATGTTACCAATATCATATCTTGTTTTGGGAGCCTATATACTGGAGAGTGTACTTAACATGCATCACATCTTTGGATCATTCCACAACATTCTGGTGCATTGTTGGCCAATAATATCACAGAGTTGTAATTTTTGCTACAATCGACCGAGGTCCTGCATGCGACCCACAAAATCCGTCATGGACTTCTTAGATCACATTTGAAGCCTACTTTCGTCCTATGCATCATAGCCATGAGGAGAGAAAAGATCTTTTGTAAAACTTCCCATTAAAGAGCTTGTAATTCAGAGCTTTAACCCTTATTTTTCTTGCCAACTTCTTCTCTTCTGGGAGGATTTCACTTATCAAATACTCCATTATGGGTGTCATCCAACTTTCCCCATCCTCCGTTACAACGTCAACTATTCGCTTCTCATATATTGACTTCTTTGCAAGTTTTTCTACTAACACGTTTTTGGTTAAGTTTTCAAATGTCACTGAAGCCAGCTTGCTTAATGCATCTGTCTTCTTATTTTGATTCTTTCTTATATATTTGATCTTGTATTTCTGGAAGCTTCTAAATAGGTCCAATTTTTTTGTAAGTATAGCTTTATTTACTCGTACCTTGCTTCATACGAGCCGTTTACTTTGTTAGACACGAGCTGAGAGTTTACGAAGATAGTCAACTCCCCTACCTTCATATCTTTAGCGATGCGTAACCATGCGATTAACTCTCTGTATTCTGCTTCATTATTTGTGGCTTGAATTGGAAACGTAAAGTATATGTGTGCTTGGAAGTATCGTATAAGCTTATTGGTAAGACAGTGATTGTGTGTGCTTGGAAGTATCGTCGTAGCCTTCTTGCTACGTGTGTGAGTGCTATCACCAACTTTTCCATCATTTGATTGTTTAGCTCTTCTCCTTGAAGAACTCTACTAACTGTATATAGGCCATTGATCCCTTCCTCTCTCTGCCATTAGAACAACACTCACATATTCATAGGAGGTAGCGAGGTATATGATCAAGTTTTCACCTGCTTTTGGGGCTACGAACGTCAGCAGCTTCTCTATACATTTCTTCGAAGGCTGCATATGCTTCTTTCGTCCAAATGAATTACTTCTTAGCTAAGCATCCCTTCAAAGTTTTGCAAGTGAGGAGTGCCTTCTCTGCGCTTTTAGGTAAAAACCTATTTAAAGATGGGTGTTTGCCATTGAAGCTTTGAACTTCTTTGATGGATCTCGGAGGCTTCATATTCACTAGGGTTTCACCTTCACTGGATTTGCTTTTATTCATTTCTTGGTTTTCTTGTGTCTATAAATTGTCCATTTTTGATTCCGAAAGAACATTTCTTAGGATTAAGTTTCATGTTTATGGCTCAGAGCTTATTGAATGTTTCATGGATGTCAAGTAGCATGTCTTTTTCATCCAAACTCTTTATCACCATATCATCTACATAAGTTTCCAAGTTTCTGTCATTCTGATTCTCGAAGACTTTGTCAACTAGCCTTTGATAAGTCATCGGCTTATGGAATGAATGTTTTTAGAGAGAATGAGAGAGAACATACATGAGAAATGAAGTTGATGTTGGTTTATAGACATGTCCTAGGAAAGAATAGACCAAGTCACATGTCTCAGCTGGTTTGCTTAGAGGGGAGCACATTCACGGAGGCCAATAGGAAGGCTCCGAGTGTAGGTTGCGGTGTCCTTCCCTTGTTTTTCGGAAAGGTGCCCATGTGTAATTGTCGTGGATACGAGAATATAGGAAACCAGTAACCTATTGGTTGGGTCCACGCCATAGTTTATGTTTGTCTTTTAGTTCGGAGCCTAGATTTCTTCGGAGGCTAAGGCTCCATGAGATAGCTCCTTGTGTATTAACGGTTTCTCTTACGGTAGCCTAATAGGCTGACGCAATGAATACGTTGAGTGTTATAAGAGGATTGGGTGTGGTAACGCATGAGCCGCGTTACGCGGATGTGGCACATGCGTTAGAGGTGTTACCACACCGGACATAACCAAAATCCAACAGCATTGGGGATTGCGTTAATGCACCAACGTGCGTTGGAATGATTTTTTTTTTCTTTTTTCTTTTTTCTTTTCGATTTATATGTCNTTTTTTGAAAAAAAAAAAAGAAAAATAAAAAAATAAAATGTTAGAGTCCAAATGGAGTGTGTGTGCAGAGTGTGTTAAGTGGGTTGTTGGATAGCAAATAGCGCAACTTTTTTTTCTTTAAAAAAAATATATTAATTTTGCAACTTTTTTATATTAACATTGTTTGTATTTTTATTTGAATTAATGAAATTAGTATGTTTGAAAAATACGTATAGGAAATAAAATAAAATGGTTGATCTCAAAAAGATGATTTAGTGGTGTTATTAGAGACGAGGTATTTTTCGGTGTTTATGTTTAAAGTGAAAATGATAATATGACATTAATGTGACAGCACTTTTTAGTATTAACGGTGTTATTAGTTTATTACACCTGCTGATCCAATGCTCAAAAGCTAGGCTCCTGAGCCGTAGTCCGGGTACAACATCAATATGTCTCTTGTAATTTATAACATTTTTCGAGAAATTGTTCGTGCAGTGTAAGGTGTAGGAAGTGAATAGCGTCACGAGGGTTGTATGATGCATGTCATATCTCAACAGTCATCACCCCAAATACCTCAAAACTTAAACAAATGCCCATATGGCCCCCCACATCCTTTTGACTTGTTTCTACAACATCATAGTACATCCAAACTTTTACATACGAACTTTATTTCTTTTATTATTTTTTTAGAGCATTAGGTATGATGCTCATGAGTTATTTCATAACTCATCGTCACATCAGCTTTAATCTTTTCACCTTAGCTCATCTAAAAACACATGGTACAATAACTCACCTATAACCCACCTTAACTCACCACCACTAAATTATTTTCAATTTCAACCACAAACTTTAACAAATACTTCAGTTATTTAAAACCATAACGTTAATTCGATCAACATGTTACAATACAGAATTTTAAAAAAAAAACGCTAAGAAAAAAATAGTACGAAATTAAAAAAACACAACATAACACATTTATTCATTATTGACGAGGAGGCAACCCATATTTCTTGATGATTCGGTCCTTTTTCATATTGACAACCGCCACATAGGTTGGGCTTTGGTGAAGAAGTAGGTGTTTCGGGAACTTCATTAGTTTCCGTCTGGGATCGTTGTGATTGTTGAGTGAATTGGAGATTTTGGAAATCGGTATTTAGGGAGTTTTATTGTTGGCTTTCTTGCCAAAATTTTAATGCTTGGTGTTGTTGGAAAAGTTCTTGACTCGGCATACCGAATTGGTTTGGGTTATTCCAATTCGGATTTGACGACGAACCCGTGTATGGGTTATTCCACCCACCGATGAGGTTCGTGAACGAGTCGTCGTTGTGTTGTTGCCTCCCGACATTTTTTTTTTTTTTTTTTTTTTTTTTTTTTTTTTTTTTTTTTTTTTTTTTTTTTTTTTTTTTTTTTTTTTTTTTTTTTTTTTTTTTTTTTTTT
>LBNU01002958.1:26879-41632 GCA_014162995.1 Artemisia annua
TTTTACGAATCTCAATGGAATTTTTTGGACGGTATATTTTTTGAAAAAAAAATAAATATTAATACAAGAAAAAATCATCCCTTTTACGAATCTTGTGGGATTTTTTTACCGGATCCCGTTGGAATTTTTTCTGGACGGAAATTTTTGAAATATTATTATATATCGTCTTTTTACGAATCCATGGGATTGTTTACGATCCCGTGGGACTGGTTTCTTGGACGAATTTTGAAAAAAAAATCGTCTTTATACGATTCCCATGGGCATTTTTTATGAATCCCGTGGATTCTTTTCTGGACGGAATTTGAAAAAAAGTTTGTCGAAGTATATAACAATGCATATCTTATAGAAAGACTAGTTTTTTCTCGTGGCGATGGTGTATTTTTCGTAGCCTTGAAGATTTACAGTATTGTAAACTAGTTGTTTTTTAAAAAAAGTGGAAGTGGGTTTTTATATTAAAAGAGCTAAAAATGTCAATTTTGCCTTTTGTTTTTTTTTGATTTAATCTTAGCCATTAGATTTGAAAGGTGGATGATGGTTGAGATTGACTTATTTGTTTTTTAAGTGATACTTGTTTTGCATAGATTCATCCATTATAAATAAATACGATCAGTTTTTTGGTGCATAAAAAAAAGTCGTATAACCAAAAGTTTTGTGTCTTAATTATATTAAGGTATTGTGTAATAGAGCTTTCAGTTAAATGATTACGAATTTAAGTCTTTGCTTAATATATGTGAGATAGATTTTATAATGCAAATAATGTGAGATAATTGACCGTTAAGAGCACACGGTATAATGCCCTTTCCCCTGCGTTTTATGGCTTAACGCATGCAGCGTTAGGGTGCGCTATTCTCTTACCGGCCCTTCCAAATATTGTTGCGTTAACGTGGGTGGGCAAAGGTTTAAACGCAACGTTAAACCTACGTTGGATAAAAAAATCAATTTTTTCTTGGTGTATAGGTTGGATTAAAAAAAAAAAAAAGGTTAACTTTCAAACCCACCCCAACGTTTTATTCATTGGTTAATAACGACCAGTCTAAAAAGTAAAAATAAAATAATAAATAATAAAATTCAAACCCATTTTCGGCTAGGGCTATAGCAGGTTATTACATAAGGATTAATACGTGTAGTAGGGATGGAAAGGTGTGAAAATAAGTGCATGAAATGGTATTTATAAGTGGGTGAGAAAATGGGTTTAATTTTTATTATATTTATTTTTATTTTAGGTTATTTTTTACTTTTTTTTAGACTAGTCGTTATAACAATAATAAAAACGTTGGGGGGGGGGGGGTGTTTGAAAGTGTAACCTTTTTTTTTTTTTTTTTAATCCAACTGTGTGGCTAGTACCACGCAAGAAGGGGGTGAAATTGATTTTTTTTTTTTTTATTCCAACGTAGGTTAACGTTGCGTTAAACCTTTGCCCACCCACGTTAACGCAACAATATTTTGGAGGGCCGGTAAGAAATACGCACCTTAACGTGCATGCGTTAGCCATAACGCAGGGGAAAGGGCATTATACCTGTGCTCTTAAGGCGCGCGAGAGCGCGCGAGGAGGTTTGCATTATAAATCTAACCCCCCCACCCCTCATCATATATTAAGCAAGACTTAAATTCGTAATCATTTAACTGAAAGGCTTATTCACACAATATCAAGTATAATTAAGACACAAAACTTTTGGTTATACGACTTTTGTTTTTATGCACAAAAGAAACTGATTCGTATTTATATAGGTAATGAGTGAGATCTATGCAAAACAAGTATCAGCTTACAAAAAACAATATAAGTCAATCTCAACCATGCCATCCACCTTTTCATCTAATGGCTAAGGATTATCAAAAAAATAACAAAGGGTCAGGGCAAAATTGAATTTTTAGTCTTTAATATATTTAAACCCACGTTTCCAACCCTTTTTTTTAAAAACAACATACGTTTACAAACCGGTAAATCTTGCAAGCTACGAAAAATACACCATCGCGACGAGAAAAAAACCCTATCTTTCTATAGATATGCATTGTTTAAATACTTTCCGACAAAACTTTTTTTTTTCCAAAATTCCGTCCAGAAAAATCCCACGGGATTCATCGAAAAATCCCATGGGATTCGTATAAAGACGATTTTTTTTTCACAAATTTTCGTCCAGAAAAATCCCACGGGATTCGTAAAAATCCCATGGGATTCGTAAAAGAATTGTTTTTTTCCAAAATTTACTGGTCCAGAAAATCCGGATCCGTAAAAAAATCCCACAAGATTCTAAGAGAGGATGCATTTTTTTATTCTATTTATTTTTTTTTTTCAAAATTTCCCGTCCAGAAAAACATTCCATGAGATTCGTCCAAAAATCCCATGGGATCGTAAAAAGAAATTTTTTTTTTTCAAAATTTCCGTCCAGAAAAATCCCACGGGATTCGTAAAAAGACGTTTTTTTTTTTTTTTTTTTTTTTTCAAAATTTCCGTCCAGAAAAATCCCACGGGATTCTGTATGATTATCTTATCGATAAATCACAAAGGATTCAGTATAAATCCCATGGGATTCTTTGGTGGGATTCATTGTGAATCCCATGGGATTCAGTATGAATCTCAAGGGATCCATTGTGAATCCCATGGGATTCAGTATGAATCTCAAGGGATTTGTTGTGAATCCTATGTGATTCTTTAGTGCATCACATATAATTTTTTTTTAGTATTTTAGTATATGAAAAATAACACTTTTAAATCAAAAAGTATATGATGCTAACAACAAATAACACTTACAAACTTGAATAGTTTTATGTATTTTCATCTTTATTTTGTCGTAGTCCCATCCACTAAACAATACACGTGTCAAAGAGTCAAAGTCCTCAAGATGTTGATAACTCTTCTTTCATCAAACGCAAAGTAAAAGTAAAATCATCTCTTTTTTTCCCTCCTTTTACACTTTTAATCATACCAACACATTCCTCCAGTCACCTTTTACACTTTTTCTTTCATTATATTCCTTTTACATTTTTTCAACAAGTTCATTATATTCTTTTTAGACTTTTTCTTTCATCTAAGCAAAGAAACTCATTTTTCTCTCGGAAACATTTTTTTTTAGTTGCAACAGACCTTGACTAGATTGGTATCAAAAGTGACATTGGCTTTATGTTGCAACAAAGCAGCAGTAGCCGAAACGACACCGTTTAAGCTCATAAGAGCACCTTCAACCGAACAAGAACAAGCTGAGCACATCATCCATGTTACTTTCACTGTGATATGGCGGATTGACGAACTCGCCGCCATAAATCAGCCGCCACAGATGCCGTCTCCCCTGCCCCGCACCTCCCACACACACACATACAACCATCGAGATATGGAACTTGTCGAAAAAATAGATCGGTGGCGCGATCAACGTCAGATCAACGACGGTTTATGGTGATATGGCGGATCAAGACAATTTATGGTGGTTTATGTGTGTTTGGTGAGAGAGAGAGTGTTTGTAATGGTGATTGTGGGTGAGTAATCAGGTTAAGTGAGTGTATAGGGAGTATAAGAATGGAGTGTTAGGTGGAGTGGGGATATTACACAAATGCCCCTCTGTAATTTATTATTTATATTAATGATTAAATCTAGCCATTGGATCAAAGTTAAATTAATGGCCAGGATTGGTTGTTTTGTTCTTTAAAAAAATCTTGTTTCGTATTGAACTTTTCTCATTAGGTAATTACTTGTCAAAGTCAAGTGGCCAGTTGGTCGTGTGAGAGTATTGTTTTCTAAATGGGCAAATTCCACTTTTACACCTAAAATCGAATTTAGCATCATAATTGAGTCAACTTTTATACAACTTTCAATTTTGGTCATGTGCGACTTGTGCTACTGTGCAACTCCATACATTGTTGGACACGTGTCTAGTTGATTTGATATTTTGTCCTTATTATTAAGAGTATTAAAAGACCATGTTACCCTCTTTTAAATGTGTGACACGTGTCCATTAAATGTGCAACTGTGCTACCACATTGCTCGACTCATTAAATGTGCGACATAACTTTCCACCTTTTCCGGCTAACTTTTAATTCCCAGATTCCGGTGACACTCAATATTTTATTTCCAGATTCTTAATTTTCCATCTAACTTTTTTTAAAAAAAAATTAATTAGTTACTATTTCAAACATCTGATTATTGGAATCGAACAACGTCTAACACCCCAAGCATACTCAAAAAATACTTACAGCCCACTATATTGCAACTGCTTATTTGATCTTGATTATTTACTGCTTAGTGTCAAAGGAATCATGGACCAATGTGCATTATAACAACCAACCTTCCATTGCATTCATCTAACACTTACTCTGAAATGCGTATTGTCCTTTCGTAAATAGAAAAGAGCAAGTAATAATTTTTCGGGGGTTTCTTCCCCAAAGGAAAGTTGTATGATTTTCTACTCTTGTAAATTGATTCTGATCTGTGTTTATAATGAAAGATCCAACCAGATCTGTGCTTATAATGTGGGGATCCAACCGGATCTATTTAATGGCGGGCGGTGGCCGGAGTTTTGAGAGTGTATAAACGCGTTTTCTGACCTTGTCTTTATAGATCTCCAAGTTTTAACAAAAGAGGTGATGGTGATGTGTGTTGGTGACGGCGGTGGAGGTGGTATGTGGTGATAGACAGTGATTGATGGCGCGTGAATAGTGTCAAAAGAAAGAGGAGGTGTTGAGGAGTGTTGTGGTGGTGGCGGTGTGGTTGTGGGAGTGGCGGTGGTGGCGTTATGGCTGTGGCAGCCGGCGGGGAGAGAGAGAAGAGGAGATGGTAATGAAAGTTTGATATGTGAAGAGAGAGAAGGGAGGAAGAGATGGTATGTGAAAGAGAGAAAGAGGTGTTTTATATGATGAGGGTATTTTAGTCTTTTAATACTCTTAATATAAGACAAAATATCAAATCAAACTGGACACGTGTCACAATTTTGAGTGGGTAGCACAGTAGCACAGGTCGCCACATGACCAAAATTGGAAGTTGTATAAAAGTTGACTCAATTGTGATGCTAAATTCGATTTTAGGCGTAAAAGTGAAATTTGCCCTTTCTAAATTGTATTTTGCGACAGTATTTAGTATTCGTGTAGGATTTTTGTCATTTGTATGTTTCGTCTAATTATTTGTTGTCCCGCTCTTTTTAAGTATCTTGTTTAATTGAGTCGAGACGCATTGTATTGTATCCTGTTTCCTTTTCGGGTTCTTAATGTTATGTCGTCTTTCTAAAAAAAATATTAGGTTATTACAACACAAACACGTATTTAGGTATGTTTGTCACATAGATTATAAATAAAAAATTTACAAGAGCTTGAAAATATATAATAGTTGTAGGAAGGGGCATGGTGGCATGTCGTTGTTTCCATCAGCACCACATGAGCATTTCGCATTCACACACAAAATATGCTCCTCCTTCATATTTCATATCACCGTTCGCATGCCATTTCTCAGTTTTTTGGCCCCATCACTTTTTTTATTTTATTTTTTATTTTTTCCAAACAAGCTAAATTTTTAGTCATAAAAATAAAATACAAATTACAATACGAAAAATAAACAAAAATACAAAATATAATCTTGTGATATATTCAACCCCGTAAAAATTAATAGTCCAAAATATAACATATCCCATTTAATATTATATAAGTAACCAAAAAAAATCACTAACAGAAATTCGATTTATGGGCAATCAGAATACTTAGCGACTAACCCAAAACTGTTACTCAGCCAAAGTGAAAATAATATAACCGAATATGTAAATACATAGCCATCTTCATTTAACCTATAGAGATATAAGTAGTATATTTACGCTAGTTTTTTCTCACAAACCAACCCTAATTTCACTCACAAAAAAACTCATTCATCTCCCACACTTCTTCATCTCATTTTTATTCAAACCATATCCAAAACGTGGCAGCCACAAGATAAAACAACGCAGTCATCTCACACAAACCCACTTATTAATAATCAAAAAGATAAAAGAAGTAGAAAAGCAAATGGCGCGCGTTACTTCAACCACCCATCGATAACGAACCCAAAAAGGCAAAGGAAGAATAAAACAAAGTGCAAATAAATAAAAAAAACCCACAACCGAACCCCAAAACCAAAACGAAGCTGAATTAGGCACGTGTTTTCGTTGGTTACCATCCGAAGAACGTTATTAGCCGTGTGTTATGTTGTCGTTTCCGAGAATAAAAACGTCATAGCCGACCAAACCAAAGATTCATTTTGGTACAAGTATCTCTACAAGTTCAACCGAAAGAATTTCCAAACGTGTAATAAGGACATGACAACAAGTAAGTGGCATATGTTGAACCACAATTGCCAAAAGTTCAACTTAATTTGGAAATGTTACCACCATATAGGTGCTCGTAGTGGGGAAAACGAGCTTGATTTTATAAACCGTGTTATGTATGAATGCATATCGTCAATAAGTAAAAGGATGAAGAGCGTTTTCTCAAGAAGACGTGTGGACATCTTGAGAAAACACCCCAAATGGGAGGCGCTCACGCCCATTAATCTCACCAGACCCGCACGTGATGAGATACTTGGAGATGATGCGAGGCCATGTCACTCCGGTAAAGAACGTGCTTCCAAGAAAACCAAATCTGAAACCTCGTCGAGCACCGCGTGGGAAGTAACCCGTTTGAAAATTTGGTGAAATTATGCATAATGAGTTTCGAATAAAACGAGAGGCCGCAGAGGTGTCATATGAGGCGTCAAGGAAGAACGACGAGGGCATATTAAAAATGAAAAAAATTGAAATTTCTAAATACTTTCGAATTTGCCATCGGACCGCAAGTTTCTCATCGAAATGCAAAAAGACGAGATAATGAAGAAATATCATCAACAACAAGAATAAAATCAAAAAACTTAGTTTTGTATCGTATTAAGTTTAGTATTTGTTTTATTTAGTTTCGTATCTGTTAATTTTTAAGTTTCGTATTTTTTTTATTTTTTTTTATTTTTTTAGAATTGTATTTTCATTAATGAAATTTAATTTATTTGAAAAATAGAAAATAAAATAAAATTATTGGTCCCAAAAGCGTGGGTGTTAATATGTTATGGTATCTAGTGTTTTTTGCGCGTTGGTGTTAAAGTGGGGATAGTTATGTGGTGCTTATGTGGCATTGAAAAAGTAGTGTTACGGTGGTATGATACCTTGTGCTCTAAGAGTGCAAGGTATGATAACCTATTATTGGTATGCCACGTTAACGCCACATCGTATATTCTCAATAACACATCAATAATTAAAACACCCCTCTTACTGTAAAACACCCCTCAATAACGTGTGAGGATATCCCCTCACCGTTTGCTATAAGCTCATTTATTTAGGGTCCGTTTGTTTGGAGGGTATGGAATAAAAGAAATGGTATGAATTTTAAAATTGATGTTTGGTTGATTGTGGGTCCCACAACAATGGAATAAAAAGGTATTTTGAAACCCTTACCCTCATACCACTTAAGGAGGGTGACTTTTCTCAAATCATTCCTTCATGGCCCACTTTTTATTTTTAAATGGCCATTCCTTCTTTCAATATTAGTAAAAAAAATCTTATACCCAATCCTTATAATTGATCCAAACAGCAATATTGAGAATGATATATTCATTGTCATTCCACCCAATACAAATACCTATACCCATTGTGATTCATGACAACAAACCAAACGCACCCTAATTTCTCTTTATATTATTTTTCAGTTTATAAATATTGAAATGTGGACTTACGAAATATCAAACGATATCACATAAGCTTGTAAGCGCGTATAAAAGCTAAGACAAGAAAAAAAGACGAGCATTGCTCATATAATTTGTGACCAAAGGCACACCTTTGCATCATGCAACAAAGTATCGAATGGATAAAAAGTATAAGCTTCCAAATACTACTCATAACACAACATATCAGTCTCTTTCGTACACAAAAATACTTACATAACAGAGGAGTAATTACTTTGCTTACAGAGTTAAAGACAAACCTGATATCATTACAAAAACCAATCAATAAAATATTATTGTACTTCAACTGATTTCATTGGGTTAATGTTGTATTATTATATTTTGAATCCGTACAAGTAAAAATGAGAATAGTGACAATTGGTTAGGTTGGAACTGAATTAACGTGATAGTCATCAGACCAACGGTTATTGTCCATTTTGATTCATGAAAAGAGAATGATCTAGTACCTGTATTTTCATGGATTTAATAACATACCCCTTTACTTTTATAATTTACTCATACATACCAAGTACCAAAATTAAACAATGGGGGACCATACTCACAAAAGTTTTACAATGCATTTTAGTACTACCATACCACTTAGAGAGCGAGGCTCAATCCTGCATCAATAACTGTTATTGGTGTGTTATCTCGGCACACACCCAATAACAATACAAAAATTAAAACACTCACTCCGACTATAACTGTTATTGGTGTATGTAGGTCACACACAATATCAAAAATACCTCACTTACTCACAAAAAATAAATAAATAATCAAGAAGAGCCAAACAAACGGCCGTGAATGGCCTAACGAGGGGATGAATGACGAGCATATGGCGGGGGAAGGGGTGCAGAAACAATGGCACTATTGAGCAAAGAAACCCAATGGCGTGCGATCGTACAGTCTTATTGTTATCACTATTTGTATGCGTAATATCCACAATCATTCGTCTTATTTTCTAGTGTAATTCCTACTAACGTTCCAAATGTGACTTTACAAACAGCCCTTTAACTTAGTAAACATTGCATAAATAATCCTTTAAGTTTAGGAAATAATAAATTACCTTTAAACTATTTAAACCTAACATTTTGATTTCTTTTAAAATTTTGTAAATTTACATCCGCAAACTATTTATACTTTATATTTTTGAAAAACACCCCTCTAAATTTAGAAAATAATACATTAACAAATTTATATTCAACATCCTTTTTAAAGTTAATTTGGATAAAAGTATACTGTTTGGGAGATGATTCCTGGTAATGAGGTGATTTTGGTTGCCTCCTCGCTTAGATGTGACCATGGTGTTCTTTCTTTTATATACCTCGTACTTCCGGTCGGAAGAAAAATGCGTTTTTGTGATGGTTGGCAATGGATCTGGTATGTGTTATTTTACACATACCTTTATACCTAAATTACGGACCAATATGACCAAAAACCCGACCATAAATGCCAAATATGTGTTGTTTTTGTGTTTTTGAATGTGCATGTAAGGATATGTAGAAAAGTGGATACAAACACAAGAAAACGACAACACGAGCACGGGATTTGGAAAGAGTATTTAAAGCCGAGCCGGGGAAGAGTTTGGATTATGTTTGAGCTCAATTTGTTAAAATCAACTTTCAAGAATCATCATTTGCCACACATAGCCCTTGAAATAATTTTACAGAGTTGGTCCTTGAACTTTGAGAAGTGGCAAAACTAGTCCTTGGATTAGAACCTTTACTACTACTTGTACTACATCCTGTCCATTAATAAAAACCCAAGTTTGATCCATCAACATATAAGTTCAATTATCCATCACTCCACAGGCCCACCATCACTAAATAAACTAACCCGAAGCCCAACCCCACCTGGTCAAACACCCACACACGGGTCAAATTTAATATAAAAATACATTTACCCCATTCCCTCCCCCCAATTCACTTATTAACCCAGGCCATGAATCCTAATTACTGTACCCTTCCCAATTACCACAATTAAAGGTAAACTAGTCAAATCAATGGCTTCTAGAAGAATGTCAGAGCATGTCAAGAGTGTGTCAGAGCATAAGAAGCACAAAGGGGCTACGTGGCAGTCTCCCATTGGGTACACCACGTCACGAATCAACAATCCAAGGGCTATGATGATGGGTAGATGATCAAACGGTGTAAATGAGCTCTAAACTAGCACACTGGCACACAGATTGCCAGCGTGGATATCCTCACTCCCAACTCCTCTTCAAGGCTATAAATAGACTCACTCATCCACGATTGAAAGCTCTTAGTGGTTAGGAGTAGGATTAGATATAGGGTCGTTTACTAGTTTTTAGTGTAACTTTTAGCTTAATTTCTGTTCATCAGCTTATTGTAACTTGAATTTCAGTCTTTAAACGCTTTGTAATCTTTTGATTTTAATAAAATTTCACTTTTAGTTTAAAACTTGTGCAATTTACTTTTACGAATTTAAATCTTCTTCAGTTAATAAACTGTTTTTAAGCTTCCATTTCTGTTTAAGAATCTCATTAAAGCTTCACAGTAGCTTATAGTAAGTTTTGTTCAATTGTTACTGCTTATATTGATTCTATTCTATAAAGTCAACCTAAAAGTCAAAGTTAGCTCATGATGAAGATGATGAAATGGTGGTTGAATCAGAGGTCCCATGGTGTAGCTTGAGCCTATTCTAAAGATACGCTTGGTTGAATTGTTAGCCCTATTTCAGTTAGGGGTGGTTATTTGTAAGTTCTCAAGTTCAAATTTAGCTTAATATTTCATATTTTTAGTTATTAGTTTGAATCTTATGAGATTGCTTGTTTACTGTTAAGTCTTGCTTATGTAACTGATTTGAGAGCTTAGTTGACCATTTGCAGTAGTTTCCTGGTTTGTTTACTTTTATTTCGAACATTGAGTAGTTTACTGCCATATTTTAGTATAGCATGCACTTTGGTGCTTTTACTGATCTTAGTTGGATTTAATTGTTCATGCAGCTTTGCTTAGGATTAATATTAGTAGATTGATAATTGGTTTAGTGTTTTGAAGCCTTAAAATCTAAAACATAGTGTAATTAGTGCAATTAAAGGGTGTTTGGATCAGGCAACATTTCCGTGCTCTAGGTGTATTTGGATTTTGCATTCAATTGTAATAGGTCATAATAGGTACATGTAAGTCATTTAGAGCATAAAATTCAGTACTCATTTGCTTAAAAGTCATAATCACATTAATTTTCTATTACTGCATATCAGATAGTTCATTTAGGTTGCATAATCCAAATAATGGTTGCAGAACTAGTTACTATAGCTTAATTCATTCATACTTTAGCATAACATATCATTTTCATTCAAATTATAGCAATCAAAATTTGTTTTAGTCAAAGTTAGCAACAATTGATAAAGTCAAAAATTCATTTTCAGTTTCAAATAGTCCTATGCACAAGATAGATTTTAGGATTAATCAATCATTGGAAATTGATAAAAGTTGGTTTTATGTAGTATTTGGTAGCTTATCTGCATATTTCATCAGTTTTTACATGTTTAGCTTTTAGTTTACTAGCTTTTAATCTAGCTTAAAATAGCCCCACTAGGCCTTTTATTCCCCTGCATCAGATTTGTCCCAACAAGCCTATTTAGCTGCTAGTTTTACAAGTTCATATAAGCTCAACTGTGTCTGATAATTGGTTCTCTAAGTATTTTCTAGCTTATCTTGATGTGGTTGTGCTTATTTGAGTAATTAGTGCTATTTAGTTTGCTTATTTTAGGTTGCAAATAGCCCCTTTAACTACTAGCGCCCTGCACCAGGCAACTGTCCCTTTATCAGCTTATTTTCTCGTTATTCCATAGCTTAATTTTGTCTAAATCTTGGCTTAGTTAGAGTTTATAGTAAAATATTTCTGTGCTTGCATTTTGGTAGGTTAATATGTAGTTTTGATTAGTTTTTTTAGTAGCTTATAATCATCACATTAGGATTGAGTTAAAGTTTTAACAATTTCACAACCTGTCGGAGTAGCAGATTTCTGAGCTTATTTGATAGGCCTTAACAAGCTTCTATTTGCCCCATTTTCATTTTATAGATAGTTTAGCTTATAGTCTTTTAATTCTTGCAGCTTTTGAGGTCTAGCTTTTAGCTTTTGCATAGCTTGTGATAGGATTTTAGTTACATGTTTAGGCTTGTTTTACTGTTGCATTAGTTAGACTCAGCCTTTTTGGCTTTTGAAGCTTAACAGTGTTCTGAGCTTGTTTGATTCTTCATTTTCAGTCACTTAGGAGTAGAATATAGATTGCTTAAGCTTAGTGTACTCTAGGATCGATTGATGAGCTCTTTTGTTTAGCTTTTGGTTTGCATTTTCTTTAATCATAATTTTTTTAGCAACTGTTGATCTTAGAAGCTCTCACTGAGCTTATTACAGCTTTCCATAAAAAAAACACTTTCACAAGAGTGGTTGCTTTTTTTAGCTATTTTGAGGTTTTGCAAAAAGAAAAATAAAATAAAATAAAAAAAAATGTTTTTCAAAAATGTGACCAGTGGGACTCGAACCCTGGTCTCATCCTTTTCCACGCCTCAAACACACAACACAACACCAACTGCACCCTAGGGATTTCTCATAATCCCTTTCATTTTTAAATCTTTTATACTTTCTCTTTTTCTTAGTTCTCTTTTTAAGCTCAAATCTGTTTTAGCTTATAGAAGCTTATTAATTATAGCTATTTCAGATTTATTATATTTCTTGCATCTAGGTTTATAAAATAAAATAATTTTCTGCAAAATTTCAAAGTTTTTCATCTTCATTTGCTATTTTTCTCAATATAATTTCTTTTAAATAGTTTTTAAATCATAATAAATAAATAAAAAGTAAAAAAAAAAATATTTTTCTTTTTCCAAAATTTACTTTTATCGTTTAGAACGTAGGAAAATCATTTTCATGCCCGTAGGATTAATATTGTTTTGATTTCACTTTTTATTTTGCGCACGAACGATATTTTTAGATATTTCTCGCGTATTTAGAATAGATTGCGTTTTAGGTTTTCCATGCTTTATGTTATCATTTTAATTGCTTTATTTTATGCTTTCTAGTGTAGTTTCACTTTCCGTAGTTATAATTTTCCATCATATCTCACTTTACTTTTCACTTTTTCACGATACGATTTCACGAATCGTTGACCACGATTCCATTCACCTTCACACGAACCACGACCCGGGTTTTGCTTATCCGTTGAGCATTTCCTTGGACTATAAATAATATAATTGGTTTTTTAATCAATCAGGATCATAGACAGTTTGCGTGATCGATTATCCTCGTGGAAGGCTAGGTCGCTTTCGGTTGTTGGGAGACTCACTTTGATCAAATTTGTCCTTTATAGCCTTCCCATTTATTATCTCTTTCTTTTTAAAGCTCCATTGAAAGTCATTAAAGTTCTTGAAACCATTAGATGCAAACCTTTTTTGGGGGCATAAGGAGAATGATAGAGGAATTAATTGGGTTAAATGGTTTTTTATTTTGCTTGACTCGAAATTTGGGGGCTTAGAAGTGGGCTCTCTTCGAGCTAAGAACCTTAGTATTCTTGGTAAACGGAAATGGCGATTCTTCACGGAAGATCACGTTCTTTGGCGAACCATCATTAAAGAATTATACGTGGATGATGGAAGTTTTGATTTGAATAATAACTTGCAAGGAAACTGTGGGGTGTGGTCTGATATCATTAAAGCTATTAAGCAATTTGAGGTTGTGGACTTGAATTTCAAAAAGTCTTTTATTCGTAAAGTGGATGATGGGGCTAATACTTCTTTTTGGCATGATATGTGGTGTAGCAATGGGTAGAATTAAGGACTGTATGGTGAAATATAGAGGACATGTGGTGAACGAGGCTTGGGTTGGAAGTTAGAATATGGGCCTGGCGTATACCCCCCACGGGTTCGTGCCCTTGACGAGTTGAACTCTTTACAAAACTCTTTGATCTCTTTTCCGTCGCTCTCTATTCGGGATATTGCAAAAGGGAATCTCAATGTTCATGGTTGTGTGAGTGTGACACCCGTGATTTTTACAGGTTAGTTTGACTAATAGTCTCTAGTTGTTTAACTTTTTTTTGGTGTGAATTAAGTGTTATATGTGGTATATGTGTGAGGTATATATGGTATAGTTATGATAAGTATGAATGTGGCACTAAATCCCGTTGCGTGTAATGTTAATGAGATGATTTGAGTAGTTTTGAGTTTGGTAAATTCATTTTGAACACCTTTGTGGTGTGGAAATGAATTGTGTAGTTTTGATGTTTTTGCGGTTTTGTGTAACGAGACTTCGTTCAAGTGTTTGAGCGTGAGTAATTTACGAGGAGATTGTTTTTATGAGTTATGTTTATAAAGAGTGTAAAAATCTATTTTTGGAAACTTTGTTTTGAAAATGATTATTTTCTGGATTGTCGTAAAATTAAGGTTTATCGCGAAAGACGTTAGGTTTCGTTATGGGAGTACATAAAATATGAAAATGATGAGACGAAAAGTGTGCCCATTTTAAGGGGTCATTTAAGCCCTAATTCGAGTAAATATGATCAAATATTGCCCTAAATCGTTCCTTTTGTCGTTTTAGGTGCTTTTGAGAAGAATTCTGGAAAACATGCATATTTGGACGTTTTTGGAGCATAAAAGTGAAGAAAACGACAAAGTCTCAAAAGAAGCTGGATTTCCTACCTGACGGCGTCAGAGTCACAAGGTGACGCCGTCAGCCAACGTTGACAAAAGAGTGAAGTCAGATTACACTAGACGTCCTATGAAGAAAACAAGATGTTTTCACCTGACGGCGTCAGGTGTTAAAGATTGTAGGCCGTCAGGTGTTAACTTAAAGAGTGACGGCCCATAGCAGTTTAAAGGGTGACGGCGTCAGAAGTAAATCTAGGCCATTCAAGGGTTTTCACCTTGAAACCTTCATGTTAATTAAAATCGTCTTAGGTTTATCCAAAAGTTCACCAAAGTTCCACACTAATGAATAAAATTAGGAAAATATAAATAGATTTTACATTCTGACGGCGTCAGGTTACAGGTCTGACGCCGTCAGCTCGCCGTCATTAGGGTTCCTCGGTGGCCTAGATTTACTT
>LBNU01002960.1:0-42144 GCA_014162995.1 Artemisia annua
GACAAGTTGGTCTTAAAGCGCTCAATAATTATGAAAAACCTTTATACCCCACCCACCATTCAAAGTCAATTGCTCACCTGTCATATGTCTGGTGTAGACCACCCATCAATCCCAACAAAACCACATGATTCGCATATAAATCGCATTAACCTTGTTGCCTGTGGTATGTGTAGTCAGAGTCAAAAGCGATCTTGGACTTGTTCTTGAAATGTCTGGGTGATGAATTTGGATTTATACACAAGGTTCACACTTCAACATTTCCCCATTCACAGATATGGCAAAAGGTAAAATATTAAATTTCATGATTATTTTGTTTTTGGTATCTAGTTAATACCATATACACTGTTATGGTAATTAAATTTATGAACAATTTTTTTATAGGGGATTGTTACCAGCTAGGTTGCCAACCTTTCCCTTCAGCTGAGCTAGATACACATATCAAATTGAAAAACTTGAAAACTTGACTTGGAGAGTATGAGTACAGAAATGCTTTTGGAATGTGCCCAAATGCTTTGACTAAAGTGGAATTTTCAAGAAACACAATGGATGAGTTAAAGGCTTCAACAAAAAAGGCTTTATGAGTGGTTTAAACAAAATAGCACCTGAGCACATGGAGTAGACACACTCTTCTTGTATGCATACTCATATTTACCTTTTTTACTCATTTGAAAGATAAATGAGCAATTTTGATTAAACTTAGGGATACATTAACTTTTGTGTAACCGGGAGGGAAAGTGTGATCTTTTTGATAAACAATTCTGTGAAAGTGTTTTAATAGGCAGTTATTGGATGCAGGGAATATCCATAATTTCAGCCTTAGAGTATGTTAGGGAGTAACCTTTATGAACGAGGATCAGTGATTGGTGCAAAAGGTAATTGAAAAAGAGTGAGGCCCTTGTAATCTCCTGCTGTCATTAAACTCTTTAGGTTACCAAAGAAGCTTGCTTGTAAACTATACTGTTGATTGGAATGGGGCTGATTTATGTCAAGTTGAAAAGGTCCTGGGGTGAGGCAATGTGGTGGTTAAACTTGAACAGAGGGTAATGTAGTTGTAAGGAAGTGGGAGTCTCCTTGGCATTCCCTGCAGGGCATGTTGTTGCCTGCCATTTTTGGACATGACTGACAATGGCATGGGATGTAGGGTTCCAGAAGACCTGGGTTCATGAGAGTCATACAATTTGGAAACATGGGGGAATGTCCTTATTCTTTTTAAGTGAATCCTGCTGAATGAAGACAATTACTGGGAAAAGTTTGATTTGCACAAACACACTTCTTCCACCTAAGAAACATCCTCAAGATTGGTAGGCAACAAAAAAAATAGAGGAAGAGTGCTGGGTGAGATTCGTTATGGTTTAAAGATGGAAATTGTCCTAGAAAAGGTAAAACAGTAACATGTGTTATTTGTAAAAAAACAAGGGCCAATAAAAGAAGCTGTTAAAAGAGAAAGGGACATTTGGAAAGGCCAAGCCTGCAAGCCAATCCTCAGAGTCAAGCTCCAAGCCAAGCTGGAAAGAAAAGGTCTAGATAAAATAAGTTGGTGCAAGCCAAGCTGGAAGTCAAAAGTGCAGCTGCAGCCTCCAGAAGAACCAAGAAAGAAGCCAATGGCAGTGGAATGAACTTTGCTACTCTTTGTTTGTTATCCTTTTAAGACTTTTTAATTTTTGTTGTGTTTCCAAGACTGTTGTCCAAAGTTTTAATGCTACTTGTAGGGGTACTTTTAATGCTTTTGTTATGATTCCAAGACATGTTGCAATTCCTAAGTATGACTAAATATAAGTCAAAACTTTATGCTTTCCAGAAAGTTTGTCCTAATTTCACCTTCATGTTATGCAACTATATTTGTTCACATAACTGTATCTTTCACTAAATATAAGTCAACTCATGTTCCTCTTAACAAACTTCTGTCCATTCACATAACTGTATCATTAAAAATTTGTTTGCATTCATAAAACATTGTAAAATTAAGGATATTTTAAGTCCACTGAACATATTTAACATATCATCAAATGTGTTGACCATCTACATACTGAAAGATCAACTACTACTTATTTTTAATCTTTGCATACATCACATACAAGATTACATTAAAACATACAATGAACAACAACCAACTGCATATCAACACATCTTAAGTCTTCGATTTGCTAGAGGCCAATGTGTTTCAACCCTTTCCCTTTGTAAGCAGTTCCTTGATGATTAAACAATCCAGGTATAAGTAGCTCTTGAACGAACACACATTCCCTTATTTAACATTTATTAGGATCTATTTAGCCCAACACTTTTGCACCCCAACTTCGGTCTGGCCCAATAGATACACAACCCGACCCGTAAACTATTCTCCTTCACTCACATACACAGCGTTAGTCTGGGATCCAAATGGATCACCTCCGATGCATGATCCGGCAGTTTTCTGGCCGTTCCACGATCCGACAAAACGGGTTTTTTGGGTTGCTACAGTCGTCTGTGAGGGAGACTACAGTAGAATCTACAGTAAATCAATTTTTAATTCCGTTTGTGGATGCGGATTCGCCATTTGTTATTATTTATAGTAATCCCCTTTTTCTTAGCCACAAGATTTGCTGTTGCTTCATATATCTTTGTCTGGGGTTGGTACATCAATTATTTGTGCTAAAAAACGCTTCTCACCAAACGTCTTTGAATCTGAATAGTTGATAATAGGTATTGATTTTCTTACTTTTTCTATGGCGTTCATCTGTTTTTTTTTATGTTTTTAGGAGGTCGATCATGTTACATTTACGCTTGGTTGAATTCAATTGGCCTGATTTAATGGTGTCGGTGCATTAGCTTATTATTTGTATTGCTAATTTTTTTAGCCCTTAACTGTTGCTGTAATTAAATAGCGGGTTAGATGTTAGGCTTATTGAATGGTGCCTGTTTTTTGGGATCTTATGGAGATCCATGGGTTGTGGGTATTTGTTGTGGTTAAATGGTACTTTTATTAAATGTTATGTCTCCTTTTATGTGATGATTAGTTTGTTAGGGTTACGTCTTACACTTATGGAATGGTGCCTCTTTTTTTGGATCCTATGGAGATTAATGTGTTGTTGGTGTTATTTTTGTGCATCCCTTTTTAACACCCTTTTGGTTTTTTCATCATCAGTCCTAACTCTTTCATTGTCTTCCTCGCCTCTATTTGTTCTCTTCTGTGTTTGTAAATTTATGGAGGCGTTTTAATCACAATCATGGTATATAACATGCTTTTCAATAAGGTTCTTGCATCTTTAAAATACACACCTGTTAACTCATGACTTCTTTTATTTCATTTACAGGTTCGGGTACTAATGTTAGCAAGAGAGTGTCGCAGCAGCGTTCGGCAAATGTCAGAAACGTACCGAGGCGGGCTTCCATACATCTGAGGTATTCTAGAGTATACGACTATATATTTTGTTGACTGTCTTAGGATTGTAAATTTAGTCTTCTGTTAGTAATTGCATAAAATAAATGGCCACATAACTAAAAAATTCTGTGAACAAGAGTTCATATAATCAATTTTTTTTGGTTTTCATGTTTTTTGGGCTTTTTTTTATTGCTTATAAAATGAGGGAACTGTAAGGGAACTTTCGTCAGTTTAGTAGCTCTTAAATGGTGATATGGATTAAGATTTCTACAAGTGAGGTCTATATGTAAGTGAATTAAGGTCAAGGAAAGAAACATATGTTCTAGAATGGGCAAAGTCGATGGGCTAAAATATGCTTCTTGGTATGGACGAATGTACCCCTTATTCCACCTTAGAGAATTGATCCTGTCACTATTCAGTTTCGTTTTTAGTTAGCATCGTGTCTGATACTATCATATATCAACACTTTTGATATACATATTATGCACACCTTTTCTTCGTTGATCTCATACTATAATAATATCTGCACTAGGAATTGTATCGAATTAATTGGGGTCAGCATGATTGTAGTTGATGATTTTGGTAGATGATGCTGGAGGAGAATGGCCCGTGATTGGGCATGCACCTTGGAACGGCTGCAGCCTTGCTGATTTTCTCATGCCATCGTTTTTGTTGATTGTGGGCATGGCCATTGCACTTGCTTTAAAGGTGTGCTGATAAAATCTCTTTACCACATATTAACTAATACATGTTCGTTCCCTCTATACATTCGGTGATAGATTATGAAGTATTGTGGTCAGATAAGCATGAACCAAGATGCTGTAGATCTTATTGAGAAGGTATTACCACTCTTACTTTTTTTATCCTTTCACAGCTACAAATGATCATATCCGTCATGGATTTTGTTCAACTAAAATATCTTATGGTTTGTGTGATTTTAATTGGCTGAAAGATTAAACCGTAACTGTAATTGGTTCATTAAGATTTATGATAACGAGACAATTGGTGTCGAGAGAAGGCTTTTCATTAATTGGTCCATTTGGTTAACCTAAAATGATGACGGGAATGCGGTGCGGGTGATGCTAGCTTCATGAAGTCGCTGGTCTTTTTAAATTTTACTAAAGAAAAAATGATATTTATTCGTGATAAAAAACTGCTTATTTTCTTATTTTGATCTGTTGTATCCATATCTCACTATAACTTTGTTTAGTATATAAAATGTATGTATTTAAGGCGCAATCTAACGTACTCGACATAATTAGATTTATGAAATAACTATTTAGTTGTTGTATCGAACCACGTACACATGCCAGAGTCTTATATTTTGATGTATGAAATTTTACGGGTATGGATCTTTGTACTCGCTCTCACCTTGAGTGTACACCTTGCTAGGATTGATCTCGCAGCCACAGGGGCGACTCTGAGATAGAAGCTGCTCTCAAAAGAGAACATCCAGGATTCGCTTTTGGTTGCATCAGTCTGAAACAAGCAGGATGTATTCGATGTTTAAGGTACACCCTATTTCTAACTCTTGATAATGTATCATGTGGTGTATATATATTGTTAATGATTAAATGTGTGTTTGTGGCAGGTGTCTAGAGTATGATGGTGCAGGGTACGTGAGCAAATCACATGAGGGGGAATNATGGTGATATGGATTAAGATTTCTACAAGTGAGGTCTATATGTAAGTGAATTAAGGTCAAGGAAAGAAACATATGTTCTAGAATGGGCAAAGTCGATGGGCTAAAATATGCTTCTTGGTATGGACGAATGTACCCCTTATTCCACCTTAGAGAATTGATCCTGTCACTATTCAGTTTCGTTTTTAGTTAGCATCGTGTCTGATCCTATCATATATCAACACTTTTGATATACATATTATGCACACCTTTTCTTCGTTGATCTCATACTATAATAATATCTGCTCTAGGAATTGTATCGAATTAATTGGGGTCAGCATGATTGTAGTTGATGATTTTGGTAGATGATGCTGGAGGAGAATGGCCCGTGATTGGGCATGCACCTTGGAACGGCTGCAGCCTTGCTGATTTTCTCATGCCATCGTTTTTGTTGATTGTGGGCATGGCCATTGCACTTGCTTTAAAGGTGTGCTGATAAAATCTCTTTACCACATATTAACTAATACATGTTCGTTCCCTCTATACATTCGGTGATAGATTATGAAGTATTGTGGTCAGATAAGCATGAACCAAGATGCTGTAGATCTTATTGAGAAGGTATTACCACTCTTACTTTTTTTATCCTTTCACAGCTACAAATGATCATATCCGTCATGGATTTTGTTCAACTAAAATAGCTTATGGTTTGTGTGATTTTAATTGGTTGAAAGATTAAACCGTAACTGTAATTGGTTCATTAAGATTTATGATAACGAGACAATTGGTGTCGAGAGAAGGCTTTTCATTAATTGGTCCATTTGGTTAACCTAAAATGATGACGGGAATGCGGTGCGGGTGATGCTAGCTTCATGAAGTCGCTGGTCTTTTTAAATTTTACTAAAGAAAAAATGATATTTATTCGTGATAAAAAACTGCTTATTTTCTTATTTTGATCTGTTGTATCCATATCTCACTATAACTTTGTTTAGTATATAAAATGTATGTATTTAAGGCGCAATCTAACGTACTCGACATAATTAGATTTATGAAATAACTATTTAGTTGTTGTATCGAACCACGTACACATGCCAGAGTCTTATATTTTGATGTATGAAATTTTACGGGTATGGATCTTTGTACTCGCTCTCACCTTGAGTGTACACCTTGCTAGGATTGATCTCGCAGCCACAGGGGCGACTCTGAGATAGAAGCTGCTCTCAAAAGAGAACATCCAGGATTCGCTTTTGGTTGCATCAGTCTGAAACAAGCAGGATGTATTCGATGTTTAAGGTACACCCTATTTCTAACTCTTGATAATGTATCATGTGGTGTATATATATTGTTAATGATTAAATGTGTGTTTGTGGCAGGTGTCTAGAGTATGATGGTGCAGGGTACGTGAGCAAATCACATGAGGGGGAATCCAGCTACGGGCTTCTGTTATCATGAATAATAGGGTAATTATTTAAAGCCTAAAAGACAATAATCAGATAATCGACTAGCATTATTGTGGCTAAAATGAATAAGTTAGTTAGTCTTCCTCAGTTTTTTTATATGTTATGTTACGCAGATATGTGATATCGTTGCGCTATTGGATTCAGGGTTATTTGGGATTCCGATGGTGGGGCTGATATATGTGCCTTTTCTCAAAACACGGCTAAAGAACTTTGCCAGCGATGGATTCAGGTACACATTGTGACATGTTGTATTATCTTGAGTAATGAGTCAAAATGGGTTGAGATTGCTTATTAAACTGCTTATCTACTGAGATTGTTTGTTTTTAATGTTTGTTTTCTGATTGAGTTCTGAATATATTTCGTGCAGAACTCTGAATCGGCTGCAACATTTGGTGGTAGAAGAAGTTGAGAATTGCTACGTAATTGCGCACATGGAGCGTGAGAGTGGTGTGAGCCCACGGCGATCACCATTGGCACATGTATGTAAAAGTATATAGATCATGTTGCAACAGGTAGGCTTTATACAATTTTTGTGTTTTTAGGTTTTTGGTTATTTTGATGTTTTCAGTTAATGCCAGAAATAACGTTGATATGTAGATACGAGTTTCTCATGTTTGTTTTATTTTGTTTCAAAAAGTGCAGTTCCATGAAGAAGGAATGTTTCTCATATTTGTTTTATTTTGTTTAAAAAATTGCAGCTCCATAAAGAAGGAAGAGGACATCGAATTTACCTTAGAGTTCTCATGGGATACGATGAAAGGAAAAGTAAGTGAATCCATAATGGTTCTGTTTTAGGCCAATCGATTTGCACTGAGGTATAACCTTTTTTTTGTTACTTTATTTTTATGTCATGCGTATAAAGAAGATAATCCCTGTGTCTTAGTTCAGTCTGAAAATGTGCAGGACTTTTTTCCCAGTTTGCAAGGTGCGGTTGCGGCTGTGGAGTGCGCTGGGGGTGGTTTATGAGCTAGAATATCATCCAGAGGTATAACATTTGTGATTTTTTGTGTTTATTGCAGAATTGGGTCGTTTATGTGAAAATGTTGCTTTGCATCTTTGAATGACTTTGGACTAATACTTAAAATCTAAGACGGAAAGAAAGTGGTTTTGCAAATGAATTAAAATTTATGATGGCGGCTGTTTCTTTTTCTCTTACGCGCTTTTGATAAAGACATGATGCTATTCTACTCAGTTAAAAAGATTATGCTTGCAATTTTTGTAAACTACAATGGTAAATTTACCTTCAAAAGGATTCAACTATTTACTTTATTTCTGTAAAGTGTGTCCTAAATTATTTGTATTTCCTACTTTATCATTGCTTATGAGAACTATTCTTTTTTACAAGTATGGTGTTAACGATTAAGGTTGCATTGATGCTTTTCCATTTCTTTCAAATCAGTCAAAAGATACTAGAAGGAGACAAATTAATTAATACCGAGTTCTTTTCATGTTTCGACAGACTAGAAAAAAAATCGGTACCACTAATTCGGTACGGGACCGGTACCAAATCGGGAAATTCCCGAAAAAAAGGGAAAAATCCCGATTTCCCGGTACCGGTACCGATACAGGTACCGGTACCGGTATCCGAATCCCGTTCGGTACGGTACCGGTACCACTAATTATGCTCGGGAAAAAATCGGTACCACTAATTCGGTACGGGATTGGTACGGTACCGGTACCGTGCTCATCCCTACTTATTAGCCATCTTGAGATAACGCAGTCATAAGTTAACTTAAATGTATAATTGTGGGGGCATTATTTAGCACAATTTTGGAAAGGGGCCGAAACATGAACAAATTATTAAGAAATGTGTATTTTCGGTATTGATTATTGAATTAGGAATTTCTTAGTTGTAAGTTGAGTAATGTGATGCTTAGGTAGTGATAAAAGTAGAGATTGAGATGCAACAAATCAAATCTTCTAAAATTCTGAAAAGAGTAGCAACGCAAACGGTATATTTCAATCTGGAATCTTTTGTTACATATTCTTTACATGCGTTATAAGCATTTTAAAATTCATATAATGGCTGGAATGGATTTGTTGTGTAGTGATAAAATACGCACCTTAACTCTAAAAACTTTCAGTGGATCAGTGAGGCTTCTTCTGATAGCGACGAAGAAGAATTAGTTTCAGTAACATATCAATATATTAGAAAATGTATAGGCTGGTAAAGGCTTTTTTATAACTGTAGAATATATTAATAAGGATAATGTTACTGAACCAATAATTTTGTGATTGGTACAGCTTTCAAGGGTACAAAAGTTATTGGAGCTGAAGTCGCATATCTAATTGTCGATGTCAAGTCTGATGTTGTCGTCAAGTCTTATTGTCACATACTAACTCTAACTTCTGCTGCGACTGGTAGGCTGCTTTTTGTTTTTAATAAGATATTCGTCGTTCTTTTGCTGCAAAGGCCACATATAAATTCTATCACCTAAATAGGGATCTTCTAATCTAGACGCATTGAAATTTGTAATTTATAGATTTTTGTGGAGCTGTACTTTTAAAGTCAAGGCCACTTTTAAAGTATAGAACATACCAACTGTAAAAGTGAAAATAGTGGAGGCCAAGATTAAAGTCCTGATTGGTGGATTCAGGATGATTTCGACAGAAACAACCCAATATGACTAAGACATGGAGGCCATGGTACAATCAACAGCAGGTTATTTGCGCTCCAACTTCTTATAACGTTTCCTTCAAATTATAAGCTATCAATATTCAAATCTGGTCTATTGCAAAACATTTATTGAAATGTGATTTAAAATTGGGTATAGGCAATATACCGATGTACGTTATTGACATTAGATTTACTTTTCGCTTAATTGAGATTATGGATTCTATTAGTTAATTGTGGTCTTTTTTGTTCTTAAATCCTTAGGTTGCATACACAAAATGCCTGTTGTGCATATAGAACATCGTGAAACCACGGAAGGAGGGTGAGAAAGACACGCGAAGTGCTATCATCAGGTCAGAATTATACACATCTCAGTTTAATTTTGTGACTAGAGGTGGCCACGGGTGGCCAGGATGGTTTGTCGAACATTAAATTCCATGTATTTGGCAACTTAAAAATATCAACCCCGGTTAACAAGTTATTTACAAAATTAATCACCGCCATTGTGACCGCCATTGTAACATTGACAACTTTTTGAGGTACAGGATAATGGCACGCAAGATGATAGGAGCAGAGGAGAATTGCGACACACTAAAAGGTATGTTGCATTTGATCTTCATGGGTTTGGCTATTGTGGCAACGTTAAAAGTTAGTGAACGTGTATCAAAATCAGTTTATATGCATTTACTTTAATTGATAGCTTGAAGTCGAGGCGATTTGCTGATCATAACTCCACTTTTGTTATTGGCTCTTAACTTTTGCCAAAAAAAATGAATATATGTACAATGTCGATACTAGAACCGAATGGAATAGTGTATTTATTCACAATAGGTTTCAAATTAGTGAATGGTACATTTGTTCAGATTAGGGGTTATGCGCATTAGTTTACAAGAATTTAGTGAAAAAGATAACGATCTGAATCTCTCATTACTGTACTCCACACAATAGCCTTCAAATAATAAGTGCCTGTTTGGGATTACTTACTTTGTTCTGGCTTAGTCACATTCATTTGAAAACGACCATGTCATTTTTCACTTCTGCCATATGAAGATTTTTAAAGAAGATAAAGATGTTGATCCAAAGTTAAAAAATATTGCAAACTCAAGCACACTGACTTATGGTACGTATATCCAATTTCTAAAACAGCTTTAGTGCTTCGGTTTTTTAAATAGTGAACTAAACCATAACATAGTATCATGATGAAATTATTCTTCTCGATAAAGAGTGGCGACGACGTGAGTATTCTCTTACTTGATAGAAAGGCGTCTTTAATTTAGAAGACCAAAAGATAAGGATTAACAGTATATAATATATACGCAATGACAAGATTCTATTCATGTTTTGATTTTCAGGTCAATTTGAGCTGGAAGAGTTGCGAACAGATTTTAACAAGCTCAACAAAGAAGTAGCCAAATTCAGGATTGTATTTTAAGATATAATTGCAAGGTACAACAGCTTGGCACTTTCACCTATTTACATAACAATGAGCATATGGGGTTTAATCTAATACTATGATCTCTTATGGGTGAATGGGTAAAGTCAGACAAGTTAGTTGAATAGAAAACTGGCCAAACGGGTCAAAAGTTTCGAAAGGTTTTTAGCACAAAATCTATTGTAGTAATTATATCGATTTAAAGAACTTTTATTTTTCTCATTTCAGATATTAGAAGGCTTAGATGATGTGAGGAAAAAAAATGGAATGTGCATTTGAAGTACGGGGTTTTCATGGTCTTACTATCTGGTATGCTCCGTGCTTTGCTTTTGTTGCATTAACTCATATCCTCTCGCTGCTTTTTATTTATTACTTTTGTTTGTATCAATTTATTCAGATTTATGAAATATTGGACAACATTGTCTGTTGAGAAAATTGGTTAAATTGATTTTTTTTTTTTTTTTTTTGGGACTGAATTATAAAGAATCATATATACGTAAAGAGTTCGTTTTAGCCAAACACCCCAAAAAGTGGTTACAAATAAAAAGATAATCTAAAAAAATATATAGGTTGTATTGACAAGAAGAGTATGGGCGGGTCCCAACATATTGAGGTTTGATTGTGTGTGTTTCAGTGGGTAAATTCAACGTGTATTTGAAGAATCTGTTCAAACCTTTTGTATATGCGCTTTTTGAAACACCCCTTTATTATCTATAGTGACTTCAGCTAAACAATAAGTGCATGGGCATCAGGAAGACAGGAACATGTGAACGTGTCGTGGTTGCTTTAAGTTACGCAGCTTTTATTTACGTTTGGTACTTAGCTTTGGGAAATTAGAATACATGAACCTACATGGCTGTATATATCTTGGTCCTTACATTTTTATTCTTGACTTTTAAAATCACTTTTCGCGATTTCCTTTTGCCCGTATCTGATATAGATTGACCATATGTATGGTGGAGCATGAGTTATACAGTTTTCTGGAAATATTGATGCATAGGCATATAGTTCACTAGACTAGCTAAGTAGGAAAATATGATAATAGCTTTGTTTGAAAAAGTGAATATGCAATTGTTTGGCCTTACATGGGTGTTTGCAATTGAGTTAGTGGTAAATGGGTGTGTATGTTGGATATGTGTTTTTCTTACAGGGCTGTTTGTAATTGTTTTTTCACTTCAGTACCCTTGCATCTTTTAAAACATTGTGCAAATCTATAAGTGAACTAAAAAAAAGGTTTATGTCTAAAAATGTAAGGACTTTCATTTTTGCAACTGACTTTCGTTTACTGGTCTACATGTATATGAATGGCTATAATTGGACCACTTTTGATTTTTAAATATAATGAGCTTGCCTTTTATCAAGCGCAAACAACATTTCATCTCGAGCTTCCCTCATGAAAGTACTCAACCAGTTCTTCTATTAAATGCCATGTTTTTAAAAGTTTTATGAGGCATCAGTCACTGATTATTGGAAACGACTGTCATTTTGGATAACTTAGTTGACTGTTTTTAATATGAAATAATGCAGGTTAAGTGGCTTTCGAGATTATTTATGTCAGCAACTTGATAGTAGTACTGTCCGCATCGGTTCAACAATTTCAAGGCTGTCGCATCTCTAAAACTAACACGATGAAAAACTATGGCGACGTCTTGAGGTAACAACATCAGGTGCGTTTGGAAGGTGAAGTGGGCGCTGAAATACGCAGCTTTCGACCAAATTAGGATATTTGGATCTGCTGCAAAACTAGCGATTCAGGGGGTGTTTTGGTTGCTGCAATATGTATATTAAAGCGGTGTTTGTTTGTATCAAGAAATATCAACAACTTTGTACCTGTTTTNCTTTTGACAAAGTTTGGTAAGTTGGTGATATGCATGAACTCGATTAGCTTTGGCCTTTCATCACTATTCATATATACATATATGTTTTATATATTTGTTGTTCTTGTTTCTTTGGAAGATGAAAAATCAGGTCATGTATTTTATTATATGTGTTGTATGTATGGATTTTAAATAAACGAGCCAAAGTGTTTGTGTGTTGTGTCATATGTTTATATAATCAAAGGTGTTATTGGGTTGGGCTTAATGGGCAAGGATTTGTTAAGGCCCAATAGTTAAATAATAAGGATCCGTTTGATTATTAGTGGGTTTGTTAGATGGGCTTATGTGTTATCAAGGCACATTAAGGGTTATTTGGCTCAAATTGATACTGTGGGCCCAATTTGGAAAAAGTGGGACCCAAAGGAGGGTTGTGAGTGTGTTGTGGTATTTTGGTGATACCAATGATATTGTGTTTGATATATTCACATTTGAAAATATTTAGGTATGTGTGAGAGCTCGTTCCAAGTAAATGTGAATCACATAGTGTGTAGTGGTTCATTGTTGCACAAAGTTTAAATTTTTGACTAATATTTGGTGTGTGAACAGTAATACATAATTAATTCTTGATTAATATTTATTAATAACTGGGGATTTTTATAGGATGTTACACAGGGTCCCAAGGGACTTTACATTGGCTGAAGTGCATGATGATCTGAGGCTACAGTTTATTGTTGAGGCTGCTGCTCATGATCAATTTACTCTAACTCAGTTACACACAGAGATTCAAGGGACACAGTATGGTCAGTTGGTGACCAACGAACAGTGGTTGCAGGTGGTTAACCATCCAGAAAACTAATACAAAATAAATTTACTGTTTGTTCAGACAAACCATTGAAGGTGCTGAGGATAATAACCTTGTAGCTACGAATAACTGAAGGTGCTGAGGATAAATTTCATTTTTCGTTCACACAAAGTCACAAACCACTGAAGGTCCATAAAACTACTACAGAATAAATTGTGTTTGCATAAGTTCATGATGTTGTACATGTTATTCACAATGCACCAACAATCAACTAAGTTAACGGGAAATGTTAACATTATCTTGTGTGTGGTTGCACGATGTCGAATGATGAATCATATGCAATCCAAATTAGTAACTAATTTCCTCTTTGTTATAATTCTATATTTGATAAATTAAACCAGTGTATGATGTGTGCATGATGCACATTTAACCAATACTTTAACGACCATTAGAGTGACAAAACTTTAGGTAAAACTTTATAAATCTTAGAAACGACATGTGAAATTAGGTGGATAATCCGTATGTTTTTTTACTACAAAAATAAACTGGTGATATATAAAGTGACAAAGTTTGGATATCTCTTACATAAAATAGGAAAATTTTATTTCTCGAGAAAAATAAATTTTTGATAAAACTAAATCTTTTGCATACTAAAGACCCCAAAAGAAAAATTCACACGTGTGTAAATTGCTGAAAAATAAACTTAAAAATGGAGGAGGCATGGACGGAGCATTATAGGTAAGGCTGAGCAAACGACCCGAACGGACCGGACCGACCGAAGGACCGACCGAGACCAGACTGGACTGAACCGGACCGACCACATTCGGTCCGGTCCTCGGTCTTGGCTTTTTGGCTAATTCGGCCTTCGATCTGGTCCGGTCCGGACCACAAACCAATTATTTAACCTTATTGGACCGGACCGACCGACGGACCGACCGAGACCGGACCGGACCGAACCGGACCGACCACATTCGGTCCGGTCCTCGGTCTTAGCTTTTTGACTAATTCGGTCCTCGGTCTTGTCGGTCTGGTCCTAGACCGATGCTCACCCCTAATTATAGGGGCTGGGGTGGGCCATAGCCCTCCAAAAATTTCTACCCTCTTTGTAATTTGTTTAATGACCTAGTGTTAAAGTTTTTGATTTTATAGTTTAGCCCCCTTGAAATTCAAAATTGATATTTCGGCCCCTCTAAGAAATTGATTCAAGCTCCGTTCCTGGGAGGAGGCTAATTTATAAAACTTTAGCATTTGATATAAAATTAATGTTATACACTGATTGGCCAATAATATTTAAAATCATGGATTAAGTGTAAAATCATGGAATGAAGTGTAAAATGCTAAATCATATTTAAATACTAAATTTAGTTTCATGGACACAACACTTGTTATTATTTTTTGTTAATTATTAGTATTGTTATCATCATTATTAAATGAGTAAAATACACTGTTGGTCCCTAAACTTTCCACGAAACATCACCAGGCACCCTAACTTTTCAAAATCGTCACCATGCGTCCAAATCTTAGGATTTTGAGTCCGATTGCGACACTTGACCCATTTGGGCTGGGTCAACGCACGTTTTATGTTCTAGTTTCAGGGGCATAATAGTCCAATCACTATTTAACTATGATCTAACCCAAGCTAAACCCGACAGTCAACTTGAGGGACCAAATGTGAACACTCAACTTAATAATTGGCGGGAGTTTAAGTATCACAACAGGAACGTAAACAAATTGAGGGACCATCTGTGTATTCCCTGACACGCTCTACTTTACGTCTACATGCGTGTATATTTCGAACAAATAATGGGGAATCGAAGAGATCAAAAAATGCTTCTAAAATTTAATGCAGACTCTTCGTTTTCCCCATTATTTGTGTATATATTGGTTACTTCTACATGTTGCTGCATACCAATCTTATATCGTCAACATCAAAGACATCAATCACATTCACTTGAAATCATGTTGTCCGGAAACAAACGACCAAGAGATGCGGATGCTATCCAAGACAAGGAATTGACCAAAAGACCAACTACTGAAGCACATGTGGCACCAGAAAACCCTGTATCTAACCAACAACAGTCGGCCAATGTTGAAGGTGATGAAAGCTGGTACTATCAACTAGAAGCTGCGTTGGAACAGGAGGAAGATCAAAAGGAGAAGGAAGAAGCAAAGGAGCAGGAAAAAGGAAAGGAGGAGGCAGAAGGAAGCCATGCTGAAGTGAAACAAGAAAGGCTTTCTGCAGCGGCACAGGAGCATTGGAAAGAGAAGGCTGCACTTAGGAAATTAGAAAAAAAAATGGATACACAAAATAAATGATGAAAATGAAGAAGATGATGAATGTTTAGAAACATACGATTATGATAATTTACATTTGGCATACGCCTCGGATTAATGTCATTATCTAACGAAACATATTTTAAATGATAATTTTAATCTTGATTTTCCGAGTTTTTGCTTTCAATTGCATGTTTGCATCTGCATTTGCAGTTTAGCGGGTGTTTGGCTTTCAGCAGTTTGACTTTCACAAGTCAACATACACCCAAGAATTGAATGACTGTTTGGATTTGTATCAGACTTTGTTTGGCCAGTTGACTACTATAAGTCAAAGTATCCAAATGCTAAATGCTAAAAACTCAATGTCTTAACTCATTCTCATGTTGTCTAATACATTGTTTGGCCAATACATTATATTTCATGGCTGTACATATTAAATATTCGTTGACATATAAAAAGTCAAACTAACCAAATGTTAAATGTGATGGTATACGCACCACAATCGATTGATCTCATGTTAACAACCACTATAAACTTCACTAGCATCTTAGTTAGTTTGATTGAATGTTATGTGTGTTGGGATGTTGAAAGTTTATGATTTTATTGAATTTAATAGAATGTAGGGTTAGACATTAACCATACCCTAGTTGCAAATGTGGTTGGACTATATTGCCCTTTGTAAATGAACCAAAACTGAGCGTTGACCTCACCATTTCTTGTCAAGGGACGCATTCGGCCTCAAAATCCATACTTTTGGACGCCAGACGACGATTTTGAAAAGTTAGGGTGCCTGGTGATGTTTCGTGGAAAGTTTAGGGACCAACGGTGTATTTTACTCTTATTAAATTAAATAAACTCATCATAATACCAAAAGAACAATATTTAACACAAGGTTATAATGTAACGACTCATAATATAACCAAAAAATATTAAATTTACGACCTATGTTTTATATCCTGTACGATCATGGGCTAGAAAATTAAATACCGTTAAAATTATTTTAAGTCTGATATATTAAACTAATTTTTTCAACATATATGTCTAGGACTTATTACTAGTAATTTTAGGAAAGAAAAATGCCGAAAGAAAAAAAAAGTAACATGTGAATCTTTTTTATGAAAGGTTGTATTAAATATATAAAGATCTCTGATGCCTACCATGTTGATGAAGCAAAAATTTTGATTCTCTAAACTATTACACACTTTCTTAGAAAGTTTAATGTTTTGAAAAGTACAAAGCTTTTATAGAATGTTTTGAGAAAAAAGTTTTATTACTAATTATCATGAAATATATGAGATTATTAAGAGATATGATTAATTGAGAAATAAAATTAAAATGAGAAGAATGAGAAATAACTACAATCGCATATTTTGAATGCAATTACAAAAATATGCATACACCTTTAAATATTTCCATCTTATTTGAAATATGTAGCATAATCTTCTCATTAAATCCATTACATGTTTATTTATAATAAATTTAGACATTTGACAATAAACAACTTATACATAACTCTAAATCTAATTGACCTTAAGTCTACAATTAAGCTTAAGCCCTAACTTAGTCATTTAATACTTCCCCAAAGTTAACATGAGAGGTTTCCGAATGCACGAACATTATATAATTGCTACTCGTTAATCACATGGACATCAAACTAACTAAAAACAAACACGTTATCAGCAAACTTACTATCGGATTCCTACACCTCGAAATGCAATTACACCAAAATGACTTACATAATTCACAAAGAAACTAAAAGATGCAAAAAAACAAAACGCCAGACAGTTGAAGCACACTTTTATAGTTACCTCTTCAAAATCACATTGACATCAAACAAACCAAAAGTAAAGTCTATCAAATTGACCCTCAATCATCCTACACCTTAAAATGCAATTGCACAAAGATGAGTTACCCAAGGCACTAAGAGAATAAAAGCATAAACAAACTGATAAGGTGAAAAGTGTACCGATTTTCGGGGATCATTTAAGCCCTAAATCGTATTTATTTGATCAAATATCGCCCTAAATCGTTCATTTTGGCATTTTAGGTACTTTGGAGAGAAATTCTGGAAAAGGGAGCATTTTGAACCTTTTTGGAGCATAAAAGTGAAGAATTTGACAAAGTGTCAAAAATCTGCTGAATAGTACCCTTGACGGCGTCAAGCATGGATGTGACGCCGTCAAGCCTTGATAGGCCAGAATGGATTTTGGGAGATTAAAGGGGGACGACGTCAAGAAGGCCATCAAGAAACCCTAACCACGGCGAGGTGACGACGTCAAGGCTATAACGTGACGCCGTCAGATCTGTTTTACAATATATATTCGCATAATTTTTAGTCATAAGTGTGAAACTTTTAAGGGAGAAACCCTGGACGATTTTTAGCAGCTTTTTCAAGGTTTTTAGCCTTGGGATCTTCCATGTTACATTGAAGATAAGTAATCAATTAGTCATTCAATATGTCTATGTGTTGTTTGATTCTATCTTGTTCTTGTCTTTTGTTTAACATGCTAGGCTAGGTTTTCTTTGTGTTTGCTTAGATCTAATGAAACCTAACTATTGATTATTGATTGAATGTTGTGCTATTAATTGTATTGGATGGGTGATTATCGATGTTAGGCTTAAGAAAACTGGCAGACTTCGGGTTGGTAACATGTTTGAACGTCTTCAGAAACATGAACCAAGGTGTACTAAGGTTCTTTGATTGTATTTAATGTATAATCGAATTCTAGTGATCCCATGTTAGGAGCTTCTTAGCCGGCTCGACATAGGAGTGAAGTAGGAGCTCATAGAGTTAGGGGAAGTCCGTACACACCCCTACGAATGGTATTAAGGAAATCCGTCATCCACGCAATTAATACACACTAATCAATCGGTAAAAGATAGTTAGGGAGTAAGGAAATCTAAGTAAACACACTTCTCTCCATAATAGTTTTCACAAACATTTACTTTCTTGTTATTTTATTTTATTTGCATTAGTAGTTATTTGGGTTAGTTGACTAGCAACTAATTCCGCCCACTCCTTCAAACCCGAGATTTTTACTTGATTTCCTAAAAATAATAAAATACAAAAAGAATCTTCCCTCACCCCTAGACCTATTAGAGTATTTTTTGTTAATTATTAGTATTGTTATCATCATTATTTAATGATTAAATTGGTCCATAAACTTTCCACGAAACATCACCAAGCACCCTAACTTTTCAAAATCGTCTCCATGCGTCCAAATCTTAGGATTTTGAGTCCGATTGTGTCCCTTGACCCATTTGGGTTGGGTCAACGCACGTTTTATGTTCTAGTTTCAGGGGCATAATAGTCCAATCACTATTTAACTATGATCTAACCCAAGCTAAACCCGACAGTCAACTTGAGGGATCAAATGTGAACACTCAACTTAATAATTGGCGGGAGTTTAAGTATCACAACGGGAACGTAGACAAATTGAGGGACCAACCGTGTATTCCCTGACACGCTCTACTTTACGTCTACATGCGTGTATATTTCGAACAAATAATGGGGAATCGAAGAGATCAAAAAATGCTTCTAAAATTTAATGCAGACTCTTCGTTTTCCCCATTATTTGTGTATATATTGGTTACTTCTACATGTTGCTGCATACCAATCTTATATCGTCAACATCAAACACATCAATCACATTCACTTGAAATTATGTTGTCCGGAAACAAACGACCAAGAGATGCGGATGCTATCCAAGACAAGGAATTGACCAAAAGACCAAGTACTGAAGCACATATGGCAGCAGAAAACCCTGTATCTAACCAACAACAGTCAGCCAATGTTGAAGGTGATGAAAGCTGGTACTATCAACTAGAAGCTGCGTTGGAACAGGAGGAAGATCAAAAGGAGAAGGAAGAAGCAAAGGAGCAAGAAAAAGGAAAGGATGAGGCAGAAGGAAACCATGCTGAAGTGAAACAAGAAAGGCTTTCTGCAGCGGCACAGGAGCATTGGAAAGAGAAGGCTGCACTTAGGAAATTAGAAAAAAAAATGGATACACAAAATAAATGATGAAACTGAAGAAGATGATGAATGTTTAGAAACATACGATTATGATAATTTACATTTGGCATACGCCTCGGATTAATGTCATTATGTAACGAAACATATTTTAAAAGATAATTTTAATCTTGATTTTTCGAGTTTTTGCTTTCAATTGCATGTTTGCATCTGCATTTGCAGTTTAGCGGGTGTTTGGATTTCAGCAGTTTGACTTTCACAAGTCAACATACACCCAAAAATTGAATGACTGTTTGGATTTGTATCAGACTTTGTTTGGCCAGTTGAATACTATAAGTCAAAGTATCCAAACGCTAAATACTAAAAACTCAATGTCTTAACTCATTCTCATGTTGTCTAATACATTGTTTGGCCAATACATTATATTTCATGGCTGTACATATTAGATATTCGTTGACATATAAAAAGTCAAACTAACCAAATGTTAAATGTGATGGTATACGCACCACAATCGATTGATCTCATGTTGACAACCATTATAAACTTCACTAGCATCTTAGTTAGTTTGATTGAATGTTATGTGTGCTGGGATGTTGAAAGTTTATGATTTTATTGAATTTAATAGAATGTAGGGTTAGACATTAACCATACCCTAGTTGCAAATGTGGTTGGACTATATTGCCCTTTGAAAATGAACCAAAACTGAGCGTTGACCTCACCATTTCTTGTCAAGGGACGCATTCGGCCTCAAAATCCATACTTTTGAACGCCAGGCGACGATTTTGAAAAGTTAGAGTGCCTGGTGATGTTTCGCGGAAAGTTTAGGGACCAACGGTGTATTTTACTCTTATTAAATTAAATAAACTCATCATAATACCAAAAGAACAATATTTAACACAAGGTTATAATGTAACGACTCATAATATAACCAAAAAATATTAAATTTACGACCTATGTTTTATATCCTGTATGTACATGGGCTAGAAAATTAAATACTGTTAAAATTATTTTAAGTCTGATATATTAAACTAATTTTTTCAAGTGTACAACATATATGTCTAGGATTTATTACTAGTAATTTTAGGAAAGAAAAATGCCGAAAGAAAAAAAAAAGTAACATATGAATCTTTTTTATGAAAGGTTGTATTAAATATATAAAGATCTCTGATGCCTACCATGTTGATGAAGCAAAAAATTTTGATTCTCTAAACTATTACACACTTTCTTAGAAAGTTTAATGTTTTGAAAAGTACAAAGCTTTTATAGAATGTTTTGAGAAAAAAGTTTTATAATTATCATGAAATATATGAGATTATTAAGAGATATGATTAATTGAGAAATAAAATTAAAATGAGAAGAATGAGAAATAACCACAATCGCATATTTTGAATGCAATTACAAAAATATGCATACACCTTTAAATATTTCCATCTTAGAAATATGTAGCATAATCTTCTCATTAAATCCATTACATGTTTATTTATAATAAATTCATACATTTGACAATAAACAACTTATACATAACTCTAAATCTAATTGACCTTAAGTCTACAATTAAGCTTAAGCCCTAACTTAGTCATTTAATACTTCCCCAAAGTTTACATGAGAGGTTTCCGAATGCATGAACATTATATAATTGCTACTCGTTAATCACATGGACATCAAACTAACTAAAAACAAACACGTTATCAGCAAACTTACTATCGAATTCCTACACTTCGAAATGCAATTACACCAAAATGACTTACCTAATTCACAAAGAAACTAAAAGATGCAAAAAACAAAACGCCAAACAGTTGAAGCACACTTTCATAGTTACCTCTTCAAAATCACATTGACATCAAACAAACCAAAAGTAAAATCTATCAAATTGACCCTCAATCATCCTACACCTTAAAATGCAATTGCACAAAGATGAGTTACCCAAGGCACTAAGAGACTAAAAGCATAAACAAACAAATCATCAAATAGTTCAAATAAATCACATCTTTATCAAAGAAGCCAAAAACAAACTCTTTACCAGCCAACTAATTGTCATATACTTCACAAACATCCACAAACTCAGTTTCACTTACTCAAACCGTTTAGTTAATGTTTAGTTTTACACAATGATATCCGCTAACGTAATCGCTCCTCCGCAATCACACAGACACCAAACAAAATAAAATCTAATGCTTTACTAGCAAACCTACTATGAAATGTTTCGTGAACTTGATGAAAACACTATACTTTGAACTACAATGACGCCAAGAAAACTTACCTAATTCACTAACAAAATAAAAGACACAACAAACAAAAATCCACACAGCTAAAATACACTTCATAATTACTCCGTCCAAATCACATCAACATCAAACAAACCAAAAACAAACGCTCTACCAACCAAACTCTCATATGTTTCATGAACTCGATCAAGCACTTTTCGTCCTACACCTCAAAATGCAATTATATGAAAGTAAGTTACCCCAATGCGATGAGAAACTAATAATTGCAAGAAACAAAATATCAAACATTTATAGTAAATCACGTCGATGTCAAGTAAACCCAAAACAAACTCTTTACCAACCAACTTACTGCTATATGCTTCACGAAGTCAACCAATCACTTTTGACGTTGAAACTCAAAATGCCTGATTTGATGAGGCCCAAGTAGTTTTAAGTTGTTTACTACAAGCGAGAAGAGTTTGGACTGAAATCAAAACCTAGCTTTTCAACAGACTACCATTTCGCGGCTTCACAGTAACGTTTGCGCTAAGAGAATAGGCGTCCGAGAGACTGGCTTCAAAATTGCAGGAGAATCAAGCTTGTTTTAGCCTTTTAAGTTTGTTAAAAGGTAAAAGGAACACGAAAGGTGAACCCGATCAAGAACAAGGTTAAACGCGTAATGTGGGTGACTAGGTTGATGTCGATTCAGCTTGGATTAGGTCTTATGGTACATATGTAATTGCTAAGATGGAGCTTTATCTAAATCGGTATTATAACCAGACTACATCAAAGTATCATGCTTAACGGATAACATACGTGTGTAGCTTACCGAGATATCGACGTTGCCAACTTGCCATTTATCCTTTTTTCTTACCACCTCCAAAATGTGTACCAACTACCTAGGTTTAAACCTATGTCGACTTGCGTTATTTGTTGCATAGGCAACTATATAGGCTTACAATAAAACATAAGCATAAATTTTTTTCTCGTGCAAGGGATATAGTTCAAAAAGGACGAGTTAGACTCGTATATGCGCAACTTGACCGAGGTTTCCACGTTACCATTCTCCCTTTTCATAACCACCTTCAAAATGTGTACCTACTACCTAGTGTGGTTTAAACTGAAGACATTACGGTACTTGACCACTAGGTCACCTTGTTGGTTGTTATTGGCTTACAATAAGAACATATAGATTTGCTCAGTTATCAGATATAATATTTACAAATAAAATTTCAAGCTTTTTGAGTCAAGCTCGAGTCTACATCTTAAAAACGCTCATCAAAATGTCAAGCCGAAGTCAAGACTAACCTATGCTGGTCAAGCTNAAACAAGATTCAAAGGAAGAGATCAAGAAAACAAAAAAACTAGGGAGGGGTGTTTGTTTTTGCCGTACAAAATAGAGAGGAGAAGAGGGAGATAATTTTGGTTAATTGTTATCTCATAATGAGAGAATATCTCCCATATATTTGACCACAATTCAAAACCAAAACTTCCCTTGGAAGTCTCCTAGTGGCCGGCCACCTATGGGCCAAAAATGGGCTTCCCATTTTGTTTTCAAGTCCAATGGATTAAGTACTATACTCATGCATTAGAAGCCCAATAGTGTTCCCGTGTTACGTTAGCTTATTTGTATGTCGTAAGTACAATAAATATGACATAAAAGAAGTACCTAAGTGTATATGTGTGTGACCCCATAGGCTCACATATGTCTAGCCATATAATTAGTTATTATGACACGAGCATACTCCAACAATAAGAACATATAGATTTGCTCAGTTATCAGATATAATATTTACAAATAAAATTTCAAAGCTTTTTGAGTCGAGCTCGAGTCTACATCTTAAAAACGCTCATCAAAATGTCAAGCCGAAGTCAAGACTAACCTATGTTGGTCAAGCTTGAGCCTGACTTGATATGTTTGCGCCCTGTGACATGTTCATGACAAACCACAACAGCTACTATTACAAACGCATCTATTGACCCCAAAATCCATTGGTGATTTGTATTATCATATGCTAGAAAAAAATCGCATTTAAGGAAGATCAAATTGCATAAGGCTTGTGAAGGATATATAATTCGTATATTTTATTTTACATTTTCCCCCTCATTTCTAGACAAAACATGTTTCACACAATGGGGAAACACCCGATGATACGATCAAAAATTGAGGAAAAAGAAATCAAAAAAATTTAGACAAGCTAAATCTTAATTTCGGTGACCCACGCCAAATTGGTACCTTCTGTTTCCCTTGTCATTAAAAGCATACTCAAGTCTAAGAGGCCCTAACGGAGACGCTACACGTATACCAACTCCATAACCGTATCCACTTCCAAGCTTTTGCCTTGCCCCAGCAGGATCCCCTTCAATACACAAAAGACAAGTTTCATTACGATATACTTGCCACTAGAAGTGGCAAAATGAGTGGGTCAAACGGGTTGATTAGGTCAAAAATAGGTTTGCGTCATCAAAACTAGCAATATTATGCATCTCGAAACAAGTCACAAGTTGCGCCAAACCAAAAAACTTCTTCAAAACTTATTTATTTATAGACAATTAGTGTCATTCATAATTATAAATAATAATATGAATTAATCACAAACATCTTTTTGAATCAATGACTTACAAGGTTTTATTGGTAAAAAAATTACCTTTAGCCAACTTTTGTCCCATTTTAAAATGTTCGACCCATTTAACCCCATCTATTTTTAGTTAAATAAATTTAGCCCCTTAGAGATAAATTCAACCCAAATCGATCACATCATAGGTAGATATTGCCACATCTTTTATAAACGATGAAATGGTCACTAGACCATAATGCCACAAGGGATTACCAGGAACGGTCGAGCCTGTTCCAAGATCAGTTCCATAGTCAGCAAATACTGCTCCTTCTACTGGTCCCACCTGCAAGGTGAATCATATATATTAAAATATATAAAGAGAAAGAAAAGTAGAAGTATCCAAAAACAATGATGTGAAAGAAATGCCACAATACGAAAAAAAATTGGTTGATTACCCACCAGAGGAAAAGTAAATTCTCCACTACCAACCGCATAAGATCTCCCCGACCCAATATCACCTTCTTCATACCCTCTAACACTATTTATTCCACCGATCGGAAATGCTTCGTGGGGAGGAAAGTTACCGACAACATGACCACCAGATAAACTGTATTTTTAATAATTAAAAAGTTAACAGAGATACAAATGAGTTTTAAGCAATTTACTATAATGTACACGAGAATACACATTGGACATATTACCTAAAATTAAGGCGAGTAGGGCCAAATACGAAGCCTTTCCGTGCACGGGCAGTGACTCTACTGAAAGTCAGCCACTCTGACCATACAGGAAGTCCTTGCTCCATAGTAACCACTAACTGCAAAACAACCGACCATGAGATTCTGAAATTATAGTGAGACTAGAAAGAGAAAAGATTCACAAGTCTTACCATTGAAGAACTCGGGTCACTAGAACTAGTATAAACACTTTCAACTTTGGCTAGTACCATGTCATCATAATTATTACCACTGCAGCCAAAAATAAATAAAATTAAAAGTCACTGTTTGACCAGTAACCATCATAGCTCTGATAAGATAAACCTCAAGATTACCTAGCTGTTAGGGGGCAGTTATGGAAGTCTCTTATCATGGGATTCCCTTTATCATCACGAGCACCAGCACGCTATAAATTTTAACTTCTGACTGGTAAGTCTCTTGTCAGTATATTTTTATTCACGGAAGTTCTATAAATACCTGAAAAATAAGCCCTGCAGTCCCGCTCCACATTGGTCTGAATGGCCGGGTGTACTCAATGCCAGCTGTAACCCGTCCGATGGTCGGGCTACTGTTGTTGGGTTGATTTCCATGAGGCCCATGAACAAGAGTCCCAGGAGTCCTTGAATTCTGTAACACAGTGAATTGGTAAATTAGAATAAACATAGAGGTGGAAACTTTGACCCTTTTATATACAAATGGGTTGATTGGGATGCATTATATCTCTAGCAAGTCAAAAAGATAAGGTATAACAGGGTCAATATGTCAAGCAGGTCCAAGGGAGAATTCAACCTTCTAACTTGGCTTTATTAACATAGTAGATTATTATTGTACTAATATAGTTTTCTAATCATATATACCACATTAATTATCCATCAAATTCAGTAAAAGCGGATAAATATGTGTCTAATGGTCGACCTAACCCCTTTTGATCCGCACCAAAATTATTTGTTATAGCCCATCCATTCAAAGTTCGAAGGGTACCTGAATCATTATTGTTCTTGAAGTCCGTTTATCATCTCCTTCAATCCAAGGATCTGTGTAGTTGATCCGAAATATTGAGTCAATTTGCCCTCTTTCAAGTGAAAGGTTGATCTTTTGGTTCCGCCCAAAAAGGTTTCTGTGGTATACTGCACAGCTGCAATTGGAATAGGATTGGAGTTCAGTTGTAGGGATATAAAAACCATTTAAAAACAATAATGCTAAGGGAAATAGATCACTCTTTTCGCAAAGGGTATATTACCTCCCAATTAGTCCTGCTAGAGGGCCACTTGTGATCCTGCAAATAAAAAGGACCAATAAGTGTATGAATGCACATACAATATAAACTTAGGGGGTGCTTGGCTGTGTATTTTGAAAGTGATATGTGATATGAAATCATCAAAATCAGATAAACAGCCGTAATGACCAGATGCATACATCTATGGCAAATTATGATTACTACAGAACATATTTTTGTGAAAAAAAGAAGATAGAAGTTTGTGAAATGAGCGTAAAAGTTCATCAAAGTGGAATTCACAATCATCAAACAAATGAATCTGCTCACGAAGGTTACATATTCCTTCCTAGTTCCAAAATACAGACCTAAACACCCCCTCAAAGAAACTTCAAAGTTGCAAAACCTACTATATAGTTACCGAAAGATAAAAGACGAAAGTGATTTCATCGGAAAGTTACAATAAATGAGCCATGATGAGATCACATACCCACTAGAAATTCCACCACCAGCTGAGACGCCTCCACTTACACGTTCGACTGCATTAATTGTTAAGTCCACCTTCCCAGAGTCTGTAGGCAATACAAAATAAGTTTATTCATTATTAGATAAAATTAAATTACAGATAATAGACACAGGCACACAACACAGTTACTGATTTAACAACTGAAATTGTTTTATATTGATGGGCAAAAAAAAATCATGCCAAAAGTTACCTCCTGCTGGCTGTGGAACAATGCTAACATCCTCCATAATGCCCATTGCTAGCAATGTATCTACATCTCTTTTAGCTTGAAGCATGCTATAGACCTGATACAAATATTAACATAAAATGATAAAAATTATACAAAATAGCATATAGTTTGCAGGAAAAACTATGTACAGGCAGAAAACCCTTAGTCTAATACCTGACCCTTTTTGGTGTTGAGTTGTCGAAGTATTGTCTCTGGTCTTGTTTTACCCGTAGTTGGCTCACCACTGAATCACACAAGCAACACATTTTAATACAAATTATAATGTGCAAAAATTTTTACAATGGCATGATTACTTAATGAGCAGAATAAAGATTATACGCTTACGTTTTACTAAGAAAACGTACGGATATATTGTTGACCTCTGCTTCGGACACTTGTAACCTGAGAACTCCCCCAGAAAGAATCTCAACTCCAGAAACCTGATGATATTATTAGTCAGCCAAAATTAATAAAAGATTTACAGTCAAATGAAAATGAACAATGCAATTACAGAAAGAACAAATGGCAATAAAATCAAATGCTAACCAATCCAAAAAGGCCACGCTCCATATACCACCCATTGATGGAGCTTATAACTTCATCTAACTTTCTGATATTAACAATTTTTCCTGCATAACTTGACAAAAATTTAATTAACAATAGAAACTTAAAATGTTTCAAAGTCCATGTCGTGTTGACAGTAAGTCAGTAACCATACCATATGAACTACGAAACTTATCCTCCACAAACTTTGTAGGAAGAACGTTGGCTCCTTCACAGACCAGCCCTTGGAAATCTTGGTTTGGTTCTACCTTATGCCAAAATATATAGTGTAAGTAATCCTATCACGCTAAAGGTATTACAATAGAACAACAATACTAGAAATGTATGCATTGGCATTTAGGCATCCTTTTTTATCCATTTTCAAATGTATTCTCATATGTATAAATTCTGCATAATTTACAATTCACGATATATGTTATAAGTTATAACCTCCTTACAGCCTTTAAATGTACGAATTAGTTAACCTGCCATCAATTTCATAACTTCTATTCAGTTCTGCTCTCTCTTTTGGTCTAAAGAGCAAACTCACACACCCTTCAACCTTGTTCCAGTCGGGAATTCGACCCTAAACCACTTGATGAATGTGCATAACTGAATCGTATATACAAATTGGATACTGCTAAACCAAAAGCCTATTGGTTGTTTTCCAATGTCTTTAATATTATGCAATTTAAATCTAGTTTAGAGCTACCAAACAATATCATGTGTGTGCAACTTATTGTTTATTCAACTCATAAATAATAGGTTTTTAGAAGTTTATTGTGGTAAAGCTGGGAGGGTGTTTCAGATTACTTACTTAGCATGTATGCAGTTTTCAGTTTTTGGTTAAAGTGTTAAACCAAACTGCTTGTATTGGGGCTCAATAAGCTAGAAATTTGCTTAAATGCTTATTTGAGATAAAATAAGAATATACCTCATATCTAACCCAAAAGTAAAGATCTTACAACATATGCAAATGAGCTTCATTATTCCTTTATCTACTTACTGTATTTTTCACAAAATAAACAGAATCACACACTATTTTCCATGCTTATTCGCTTCTGCTTATAGCAGAAGCCAGTGAAACTATACTAAAATTACATTAAGTGTAAATAAGCGGGTCAGTTCTATAATTCAGTGGGTCATTAGTCTAGTGATATTATCACCAGTTTTTAATAGATAAGCATTAGTGTTAGTAAAAAAGTAAGCAACCCCAAACACCCTACGGATAAAATTATCTGATTACTTACAGTCAGTTTCCGGAATCAATTTACCTTTAATTGCAATAACACCTTTCTGTTTATCAAATTACTTTAGAGGCCATTTTACATAAACCTTAACCAATCATACTTTCTCAAACAAACACAGTATCTTATTCATCTTATTAAAACACTATCTCCTACTGGTCATATTCCGATTATTCCACGTAAGATAATAACAATTAACACACAACTATCAATTAGATACAGTAAAACTGATTCTCATTGTCTGCTTAAGTGTAGCTGCAACAACAGCATCTATTCTTATTATCTAACTACTTAACCCTTTTGGAGCATTTACGAGCGTTTATCGTTTAGATTATTAAAACACTATCCCCTACTGGTCATATTCCGACTATTCCACGTCAGACAAAAACAATCAAAACACATCAATTAGATACAGTAAAATTGATTCTCATTGTCCGCTTACTTGCAGTCAATACTCGATAGCTAATTTACGTGTAGCTGCAACAACAGCATCTATTCTTATTATCTAACTACATAACCCTTTTGGAGCATTTACGAGCGTTTATCGTTTAGATTATAATGCTTGTTAGGCACGGAGAGTTTAACTTTATTTATTTTATTTAAATTCTCCTATTTGAAATGCTAATAGAAGAACGCCATACGCCCATACTACATTTCAACTACTTACTGCTACTCCGTAATTGTTGGGTATTAGTAGCTTAGTTATCAGTAGCTGTTTGTTTTATATACACGCTAGATAAGAGTTGTATATGTAATTATAGAGTGTAAAATGACATAAACACTTCTCTTATTAGCATTACATATACGAGTATAAACCGTTGGTGATATCAGGCGAATCGGGAATAGGAGTGGGGTTATCCCCTAAGGAGAGGCTCGCGGTTGGTATCTCTGCCCGAGGATGCGACACTAATTCGAGCCAACAACTAACAACTAACATCTAACAACTAACCCGCCGTTCAAAAAAAAAAAATAACTAGAGACCAATGGGATTTCATGTCATGCTCGGATACAAGTTAGGGAAATGTGGAGTGCACACACGTTTAAGCTAACGTGTTTCCAAAATCTAAACGCTCATTACCANAGCTTCATTATTCCTTTAATTGCAATAACACCTTTCTGTTTATCAAATTACTTTATAGGCCATTTTACATAAACCTTAACCAATCATACTTTCTCAAACAAACACAGTATCTTATTCATCTTATTAAAAAACTATCTCCTACTGGTCATATTCCGATTATTCCACGTCAGACAAAAACAATCAAAACACATCAATTAGATACAGTAAAATTGATTCTCATTGTCCGCTTACTTGCAGTCAATACTCGATAGCTAATTTACGTGTAGCTGCAACAACAGCATCTATTCTTATTATCTAACTACATAACCCTTTTGGAGCGTTTACGAGCGTTTATAGTTTAGATTATAATGCTTGTTTGGCACGGAGAGTTTAACTTTATTTATCTTATTTAAATTCTCCTATTTGAAATGCTAATAGAAGAACGCCATACTACATTTCAACTACTTACTACTACTCCGTAATTGTTGGGTATCAGTAGCTGTTTGTTTTATATACACGCTAGATAAGAGTTGTATATGTAATTATAGAGTGTAAACGACATATACGCTTCTCTTATTAGCATTACATATACGAGTATAAACCGTTGGTGATTTTAGTGTCATCAACTATATTAGGTAATTCCTGCTAGTGGTAAAAGGGCTTGTGACTATCACTTTAAAAATGTGTGAGGTCTCAAGTTCAATTCCTGCTAGGTGCAAACAACCTTAAGTGGCCACGCCAACCTCCTGAAAAGGGAGGGCTTCACCTGGTTTGAGTCTGTGTGGCGGTGGGTTCAAACCCCGTGGATTAGTCGGCCAAAAAANGCACCTCGCTTAAGCTAACGTGTTTCCAAAACCTAAACGCTCATTACCAAACAAGCATTAATATATTCTAAACGCGCCTAATTAATAATACACCTCTACACACTCAGAAACAATACCTGAAAAACTAAACGAATACCGTCACGAGTATCAACCGCAACAGGCAAACACGAGCTAAAATAACCACTACCAATAATCCTATGCACATCTTCCTGCACTTCACCCACAGTCAACGCCGAATTCGGCCTACACGTCTTCAACGCCTTAACCGCCTCCTCAACTAAATCCTTCCGTTCCAGCTCCTCCCCGTCCTTATTCCTCACCAAAACCTCACTAATCAAAACTCTCTCATCGTCGTCATTTCGACTCGCTCTCGACTGAGTCGTCAACTCGGTGGACTGAGTCGTCAACTCGGTGGTGACGTCATTGTTGTTGAGTGATAACGAAGCTGAACAGAGTAAAGGTTTGGGGAAAGTGTGTTTGGAGAGGAAGTGAGTGAGTGAGTGTTTGGTGGTGGTGATGAGGGATGAGATGTGGAGGTTGAGGTCGGCGAAGAGGGGTGGTTTGTGGTGGTTGTGACGGTGGTGGAAGGTGGTGAAGGTGGGGATTTTGACGGAGGTTGATCGGAATTGGAAGGATTTGTTTTCCGGCATGGTGTGAAGTTGTTACGGTGGTGGTTTAAGACATTTTGTTAATTTAGGGTTTTTGTTTTGGTTATTGAGATTTTGGGGAAGTTTTTGCCGCTTGAATAAAGTGGTTGGGGAAATGTTTCTTTTGGTTCACAATGACAATATATTCGGTTGGGGGACCGGACCGGACCGGACCGAACTAACAAACCGGCTAGAACCGGACTGACTAGACCGGATTGAACGTATCTCGGTTCGGCCCTCGGTCCACCTTTTTCTTATCATTATTGCGGTCCATAGTTCGGTTTGGTTCTGTTCGGTCCGTTTTTTACACAAAACCCATTAATACGCTTCGTTGAACTGAACAGACCGATGAACCAGATCGAACACATTTCGGTCCAGTCCTCAGTCCGGTGTTTTAGGACAAATCAATTTTTGGTTCCGTCTCGTTTTTGTCGGCAAGGTCCATTTTTTGGACCCTGCTCAGCCCTAATCCAAGGGTACTCGTACTAGTAAGGTTTGCAACTAAGTCAAAGATTTAGACGGCTAGCCGAGCTCGATAACAAGCACGAGCTTTATGAGCACTAAAAAGTTCGACTATATCAAGTCGTTTTGAGTTGTTTAAGAAAAGCTTGTTCAAGATAAATCTTGTTTGAGAAAATCTCTACTCTGTTGTGTCTCCGGGAATGTAAGTTGTCGTAGAGTTATGTATAAGTTATGGTTTTGTCACGTCAGTTTGTATCTTATGATATTTATATGACACAATAAAAAATTTTCATCTTTCATAACACTCGAGCTAAAAGTTACTGAAAATACTTTTTTTTTTTTTTTACATTTAATATAATCAGAAAAAACAACAACTCATAACACAGCGACATGACTATGGCGAGGGATGTTATAACGCATGCCACGGTATGGTATGCTATGACATGTTATATGTCAATAATGGCAGAAACAAGGAAATGAAGAAGACGAGATTTTAGAGGGAAAACGGTTAAACGGTTGTATTTCTATTAGTCCAAATGAGAGTGTTAACAAAGTATTTACAAGAGAAAATTTTACAAAATGAACTATCTATTCTACATTATTTACAAAACATGCCTTGTTTATCCATTTCCTTCTGTTTTACACTCCCCCTCAAGTGGAGAATGGGATGTAACACACACTCCCAACTTGGACAATAACTGATTATGTTGATCCATAGTCGCCACTTTAGTAAAACAAGCAGCCAACTGGGGTTTGGTATTAACATAGGATGGATTAATAAGGCCTTATATGAGCTGATCTCTTACATAATGACAATCCACTTCAATATGCTTGGTTATGGCATGGAAGACTGGATTAGCAGCTATGTAAAGAGCTGCTTAATTATCACAAAACAAGTCCACATGCTGCAAGTCTTTAATGCCTAGATCTTTAAGAAGGCTCACCAACCAAGTGACCTCACAACAGGTTAGAGTCATAGCTCTATACTCTATGTCTGCACAGGATCTAGCAACTACAGCTTGCTTCTTGGACTTCCATGAGATTGGTGAATCACCCAACAACACACAGTAACCATAATAGGAAGAATATACTTGTCAATATGTTTACGTGTTTCCCCAGCAGAAAGAACACCGTCCTTATCTAGAAGCCACTGCCATGTATCTGATTCGATTCAGAAGTAAGATCAACGTGTTCAATGTCGTCCAACATGGCAGCCAACATACTACTGCCACCTTCAATTGGCCTACGCCAATGCCAATTCCAACCATTATTAGACCATCGATCAGCCACGTAACAATCTTCGTTAACATATAATCGAAATAACCTGTTGTACCGCTCATTCAAAGCATTGTCTCCAATATAAACATCTTTCCAAAATCTAACTCGCGATCCACAACCTACTTTTAGCCGAATGGTATTGTTTGGAATAATATCACTTGCATGTAAAGCATGAATCGAAGCAACCACATTAGCCCATGTACCATGCATAGCACAATGAGCGGAATCTAATCCCCCGTCTTCTCCATGAATAGCTTTAATTAGAGACACCCATAAGGCATTTGGTTGAGTCAAGAATCTCCAATGCCACTTTTGGAGTAGAGCTAAATTGAATGACTTTAAACTACCCACACCTAAACCACCATGAGCCTTAGAAGCCAATATGAGGTCCCTTTTATCCAAGCCACTTTTTTTTTTTTTTTTTTTTTTTTTTTTTTTTTTTTTAACCATATCACCACCGCGAGAAAAATAGACATGTAATATATAACGAAGGTTACCGACACTACCCAACACTTTAGTAACGTTAGACGACCGACCAATCGATAAAAGATTAGCTTTCCATGATGAGAGTTTTAGCTCTGAACGATCAACCCAAAGTATATCCATCTCGTAACCTTATTCATATTTCGCGTCAATTGGAAGACCTAAGTAATCAAACGGTAATGAACCTGAAGAGCATCACGTCAAGCTAGCCATAGGTTCAATTTCTTCCGTGGAAACTCCGACACCGTACACATAAGACTTATTGATATTGATTTTAAGCCCCGATGCTAGATAAAAAACATTTAAATGAGAAACCTTGAAATTTGAGTTTCCTATGCTTACTCCTTTAATCAACCGAGATTGGGAAGCTTCTTTAATAGCTACATAGAGGCCCTCCGATCCATAACAATGAGTCTTACACAACATGATCTTACATTCTTACTAAATAATGAACCGAATCAATCATTTCCGAAACAACATAATTTTGTCATTATACCAAGCTATATTGATTTAGTTAGTTATAACGACACGAGCTTTTGATAACTTACGGTCTTTTTTTTTTTATTTTATTTTTATTTTTATTTTTATTTTTATTTTTATTTCGTTTCCTTGGTTTTGGTCCGTTTTCAACTTTCAACCCATAAACACGCTTTTAAGTTGTAATCTATTTTGTTCTTTTACCAGTTGTTTACTTGTTTTCAATCTATTGACATAAAAACAAATTAGAGTAACATAACTCTTATAACGGTTCAAAAGTATAAATGTTTGATTAATCAATATGTTTCTTTCCTATGCATACGTAAAGAAAAGTTAGTCCATAAACAAAGATTGATTTATCAAATACCAACCAATGGTCAATGGATACATCATGGCTTACATTCGCAAATACATTGTGCATGGCTTTTGCTTTGTTTTCTTGGTGGATGTACGAGTCGATTGTAACTTTTCCCTTAAAGGCTCCACGAACTTATATAATGTCATAACCTGCCGGTTAAGTATTTCAAACGTAATACTTAATAAGCTAAAGCTATGATCGACGTCACTACAAAATTTCACGTCAATACTGTATGTTACGTATGTGCTTACGTATACCTTCACCAATCGACTAATTAATTGGATTAGTTCGTTAACTAATATTAACATGTCGCTTGATCAAGAAACACAGCTACACAAGTTTAAAAAAAAAAAAAAATGTATATGATAATCTATCACGAAAACTTGCATACCTTTACAAGTATAAAGTAAGATGTGATACACTTTTTAAAGAGATAACAAAAATGTGTTCATCGAATCACGAAAGATCCAACTTTGCATTGTTTAATCAAGCTTATGTATGTTTAATGCATCCTTAGAAAACATAATACTCTATACTACATACCTGCAAATATATAAAATTGTTTGGAAAATTAATGATATCGTTATACAGTATAAAGGATTGCCGTTATTTCATTTTATTTATGTGATACAATCATATAAATAATCTCAATATACTTTTATTATGTCAATATGCTTCTTCTTTTAAAAGCTTCAATACTCACTTTCCTTTTTACAAAAGGGCCAAGTCATGAGCTTTTTCAATCCACAACATGTTGATATAATGACATAAAAGGGCGTTAGTCGTGTAAAGAATACAAAGATCCAAATGTATGGATTGTCATGAGTTCATCATGGTATTGTATAGCTTATTCACAATGCACCAAAAATCGCCCAAGTTCGTGGGAAATGTTAACATTACTTTTATTCGCATGCGACATCAAGATTGTTTTTTGTAGTTGTTGGATATCCTTGTATTACCTACATTCGACTTTAGTCTACTTTTTGTTTCAATTATTGTACTGATTGATTGATGTATTAACATGGTGAAAAGTTTACACTATTAACAAGGTATTGAGGGAAAAGGAAGAAAACATAAAATGACAAGTTGCTCGATCTTTTTTCCTTTTGGTACCATACCTTAAGTTGCTAGACCTTCTTTTCATTGTCTTTTTCTTTACTTAGTAAAAGTACGACATTCATATATTATGGAAGTGATTGGCACACTCAAAAAATTTATAATTTATTTGGACACTCCATTATATGCGGCATGTGGTTGTAGTTTAAATATAATCTATTTTAACTGTTTGTATATTGAGTGTCCCAATAAATTTTTGGAGTGTGCCAATCACTTCTCATACATTATTGCACATTTCACAAGTGTCGCTTTTCAAAATTAAGTTTTGCAATTTTCCTTAGAAAAGACAGACTTATTTTCTGGTCAATTTATAATAATAACTTATTTCCTCTTCAATATACTTTTGGAGTTTGAGAAATTATTCCAACGTACCTTTGTCTGCATGACTCGCATTTAGGGGCGGAGTCATGCCCACTGCAGTAGGGGAAATGCCTAATGTTATAAATAGCGTGATGCATGTCGTGGCGGCACAGTCTCGTCTTAAGTCTTACGAGCATTTGTGAAGCCTTGGCGTTTTGATGAGGTGAAAAGTGTACCCATTTTAGAAGGTCATTTAAGCCCTAATTCGTGTTAATATGATCAAATATTGCCTTAAATCGTTTCTTTTGTCATTTTAGGTACTTTTGAGAAGAATTCTGGAAAACACCTCATTTTGGACGTTTTTGGAGCATAAAGTGAAGAAAACGACAAAGTCTCAAAAGAATGCTGGAAATCCTTCCTGACGGCGTCAGGGTCACAAGGTGACGCCGTCAGCCAACCAAGACAAAGGAGTGCATTCTGACTATATGTGACGCCCTAAGCAAGAATTGTGATGTTTACACCTGACGGCGTCAGGTGTTAATAATCCTAGGCCGTCAGGTGTAATGCTAAAGAGAGACGGCCCAGAGCGAATTTACAAGTGACGGCGTCAGAAGTAGATCTAGGCCATCCGAGAACCCTAATGGCGGCGAGCTGACGGCGTCAGAGAGTATAAGCTGACGCCGTCAGAGTGTATTTTCTATATATACTTTTCTATTTTTCATTCATTAGTGTGCAAACTTTTGGGAACAAACCCTAGACGACTTTGACAGCTTTTTCAAGGGTTTTTCACCCTTGATTCTTCCATGTTCAATTAAAGATAAGTCTCCATTCAAATTAATCAATATGTCTATGTGTTGGTTAATTATATCTTATGCTTGTCTTTCAATTAACATGTTAGGCTAGATTTATTTTGTGTTTGCTTAGATCTAATGAAACCTAACTATTGATTATTGGTTGTTGGTGTGTTATTAATTGTATTTGATGATTGTTTATCGATGTTAGGCTTAAGAAAACTGGCTAACCTCCTATACGGTAACTTGCTTGAACGTCTTAAGAAATATGAACCAATGCGTACTAGGTTTTTATGGTTGTATTTAATGCATGAGCGAATTCTAATGATCCCATGTTAGGAGCTTCTAGCAGGCTCGACATAGGAGTGAAGTATGAGCTTATAGAGTTGGGGAAGTACGTACGCCACCCCACGAATGGTATTAAGGAATACACCCATCATCCACGCAATTAATACACACTAACCAACTGGTAAAAGATAGTTAGGGAGTAAGGAAATCTAAGTAAACACACTTGTCTCCATATAAGTTTCACAACCTTTTATTTTCTTGTTATTTTATTTTATCTGCAATAGTAGTTTTTGGGTTAGTTGGCTAGCAACTAATTCCGCCCACTCCTTCAAACCCGAAATTTTACTTGCTTTCATAAAATATAAAAAAAATACAAAAATAATCTTCCCTTATCCTTAGACCTATTAGAGTAGTTTTTCATACCTAACGAACACTATTCCCTGTGAGAGAACGATCAATCCCCCGTACTTACCACTACACTATACTACATCGGTCAGGTACACTGCCTGGTGGGATTGCAAGCTTCTCAAGATCCCTTGAGAGGTAAAACCTGTTGCGTGGTCGCAATCCCGCGTATCAAATTCTTAAGGCGTGCTTAAAGCGGCAAAAAAATATTTATATATTTATGTATTTATAATTTTATATCAATTTTTTAAGAGCGATTTCAAATGCTAAAGACCAAATCCCAAATAGCCAGGCCCAAATACGTGGCCCAAGTAGGAATTAAGTTTTGAAATTAAAAGGCCCAAGAAGTAAATAGCTCAAATACAAGAAATCAAGCCCAAATCCGTAAATCCCATAAATGCTTCTAAAAATGCCACCACACCTTACCAAAAGATGCGCCTTTTCTCGCCTAATCCCACGATACGCCTAGAGCCGCCGCCAAGCTCCATTTCGTGAACAAATCTCGTGAGGACACAATAAATAGTTAGAAAAAAAAGTAACTTTTAGGTTACAAGATGGGGATGTTTGTTGCAAAGTAAGCCACAAGTGTTTTGCAGTCATTAGTATGTCGAATCTCTAACTGTAAACTTTTCCTGCTATTGCAAAGCATTGTTACTACGTGTATATCCGCCGTTGTTTGTTTCAAAAGGTTTTACATTCTTTAAATTAGTTGCGACTTTGTATTGCTATGCAAGTGTAATGACAATTTGATTGGTGTTAATGTTTGAATTTAAAATAAAAGACATAAACATAATTCTAATAAACATAAACGTGGCTACCCCGCAGCAATGTGCAGGCTCGCCTGCTCGTTCATATCTACTAGACATAGAGCTAAGAAAGCAAGGGTTCCATTTCTACTCTTTTTGTTTTATTGTTTTACAAAAGCATGTTAGTGAATAACTTTTTAGTTTTAGTAGTTCTTGATGGACATAAAAAGTGGTGCATAAGAGAAGAAACTTTGTTATATATATTTAGGGTGCGTTTGGTACACCACTATCGGAATGCATCAATATATATATTTAGTCACAGTTAGCAAACGATGAAATTTTTATATTTCTACATACAAACTTAACATGAGATTGTACTTATATCATATAACAGAATTTATGAGCTTCATCCAACATCACATTGGTTCATCTTCAAGGGTGACTCTATACCTAAAATCACCATAGATACCTAAGAAAATGCATAATCAAAGACTTGATATGAGCACCAAATGGCATACATCAAATGCAGATAACAGAGGTATCAAAGGCAATAAAAATGCAAGTCTGTAACACCTATTTATCGGCACGGGTAAGAAGTATATATAGTGATTTATAAACAAACATATAGGGCCAACTGGAAAGCATCTATAACTGAATATTCTTCTGCAAAATGAATAAAATGTTGACTATAAGAGTTTTCATGTTAGAACAGGGATCAGGATATGTTAAAAGAAAACTCGGCCCATAAACATTTATTCTTTGTAAATATACAGGCAAAGGGACATACAGCTAAACTGCACTAGAAATTTGAGTTGGCGATGTCTGTCCATTTAATTATGAATGGTCAATTTGGGTTGGGTTTCTCAAACACATTGATTAGGTGAAACGAGAAAAATTTGCTAAAAAGAGAATGTGTGAAACGTGTCAAAAATGTTAAATATCACCCAAATCTTTTATCATACAATCTCCTAAACGGTTTATTCAAAAATTCTGAATATTATTGTAATGTAATGATAGTGTTTTCTTTGTAATCATTTGTTGGGAATCAAGAATACATAGGTTTATTATAATCACAATTAAGATATTATTCATTTATAGAAGTTGAACAAAAAGTGTTTTGTATTTCAAACGACTTGACCTCTTACTGTCTAGACTTGATAACTGACAAGTTTTGACCCATTACCGCACGTGCACAACCCCATCTGGCCACCTCTACTGGAACGAAAGTTACGAAACTGAGACCTTTTCCAGTAAACCACCACGCAGCATTTTCAGTCATTATGATGTAGGACAATTTGTAAGTTGCTTATTATCGCTTATGAAGAATTAGCCAACACGGGTGTCATAAGATGTAATTCTACAATACTTATCTACGAAATTGGGTAGAGTTGATATGAGAGTGTAATTAAATAGTAATACAGGGAGGGGGAAGGGGACATGACAACAGGATGCATTTGACAAGGATAATTAGAGACAAAAGTAATTCAATGACAAAGTTTTATCTTTCGACATCCTTCACTAGCATATGAAAATGAGCAAAAGGGACGAGAAAGATAGGTACCTTTTGCAGAATTCAGTTGTGTTGCGATATCCGTAGTAAATGATGAACCACATCAAGAGGAGAACCAAGGTATCTATTATTAATAGTTAGGTCCAACAAAATAATAATTATAAACTACTAGTTGGATAACCGCACACAACGGCGATGATAAATATAGTTATATTATAAGTATAGTAAATGAATTGCTAGCCAAACTCTCCCCGCAATTCCCTACCCGCTTAGAGAATTCGTTTCACAACACTATGAATGTATATACATTTGGAGTGTTTGCATGGGTTTCCCGTAGCTTTCCCGTGACATCATTATTCCCGCATATAGAAATACCCTCACAATCTCTTACCCGTCAAACATTCCCCAAAAAGTATATGATTTTGATGAATCAAGATTTTATTGAGTGAAATAAAGGTTAAAGTTGTAAAATTTTGAATCAAGATAAAATAAACCTACTAAAAAGATAAAAACTAAAACTCATAAAAATATATCAAAATGGATGTTGAATTAAAGAGCACAAATTTTAAGAAAATATGGTGAAATTAGATCATAAAAAAGTAAAAAATAAAAAATAAAATAATAATAATAATAATAATAATAATAATAATAATAATAATAATAATAATAATAATAATAATAATAATAATAATAATAATAGATAAAAAGATATTTCAATTTGAAAATAAAGGTGATTTTTTAGTTGAGAAGTAACACATGTCACTCCATGATTAGAGCTCTTTATCTTAATTTTTTATAGAACCTATAACTTAAATGATTTATATAATAATATGGATGTAAATCGAAATTGACAATCTTTTATGTTTATGTATAAACTGGAACATATTGTTGGTTATTTAGGGTTTCCCAGATAAGGGTGTAGATAATCAATGGTACTGGATATTCACTTGAAATCGTGTTATCACTTTTCAATAGAAACTATTCGACCTTATGCCTGAGTTACACGAATATCTCTATGGGATAAGACCAAGTGATGCTCTTGTTTTAGGCACAAATCAAGAACTAAATCGTATTCAAGTGTTTAGGGTTTGTATGTTGTATATCCATGCAGCTATGTTATGAATTCTATTTATAATAGAGATTACTCAAACTCTTGCCCATGGAATTATGTATAATTAACGGCCCATTAATTATATCATAATAGTTTCCATAATAGCAGGAATCAGTGGTTAAAACGAGCAGTACAGTAGAACTGTTAGTAAACATTACCAGCAGAAACGTAACACTACCAGCAGAAACTCTTAATACTACCAGCAGAAACACTAGCAGTAGAAAAATTCTGCATAACCACTATTGAGTCAGGGTATTCAGGGACCTAATGGGTGTACACTTCGTATCTCCAAACGCATTACCAGGTGTGAATTGATCCCTCAAGTGCACTAAATTTTCCAACACATATAAATAAGATGGACATGGCAAAACGATGAAATATAAACCACAATAATATGTATGTATGCGTGTATTTGTTATCTGATCCAAATCGTTTTGTTAAAAAAGTTAAGATTATTATTATTGACTACCAAATAAAAGGAATTATAGAATCTGCAAACTATCATTAAATCAAAATTGACAGACATTCTTTTATGTATGTTTATAAGAAGAAACTATGTAGTTACTGGAACATATAAATAAGATGGACATGGCAAAACGATGAAATATAAACCACGATAATATGTATGTATGCGTGTCATTGTTCGTTGAAAGATCCAAAAGAAAAAAAACTTAAGATTATTATTATTATTAACTATTGTAATAAGGGGGGAAAATGATCCAACCAAAAGGATACTGAAGAGATATCGCTCCCACCAATCCAGCACGTATAGCCCAAAAGTGACATTATAGAGGTAGATTTTGCGTTGAATCCAGTTCATATCGTCACCTCACCTGCCACCATAAAAATCTCTAAATCAATTCATATAGCAACAAAACTAGAAAATCAATAACTTTTAACTACCTTGCTTGTCAAGTTTGTCAATTTATGAATGCAACCACATACTTTTTGTCAAGTTTTAGTCAATTTATGAATGCAACCACATGCTTATTCAATGAACCGGCCCGAACCATTATTCCATACCATTTTTTGGTTTTTCAATCTCCTATTTTTCTGATACATAATGTTTGGTTAGTGTGTATTATTAAAAAGTGGGTATCAACCCCACAAATATATGTATCTTCTAAACCCACAAAGCATGGTGGGTATCAATACCCATTCTTATTCCTATTACCATAGTGATTTCTTTTAACGACCAAACACCCCCTTAATTGTTTTAACATTTTTATTTGTTGATTCGCAGTAAAGAAAACCAAAAGATTCTAATAGAACAAATGTTACATAAACTCACTTTTTGTCGTTTGTGTGTTAAGTGTATTTATTAAACTAGACGAGTACCCGTGCATAGCAACGAGATTTTATAGCGATAGATAGTTTATTGATAAAAAAAAAGTTTATAGGTTATAAACGAAAAATAATAAAAGTTTGAAGATTTGGGAATTAAACATAATGTTTTTAAACCCGGTTCGACCCGGGTTGTTCAACCGGTTGAACCGTTCTGGTCGGAAAATGAGTTGATTTAAACCGGGTCAACTTGCTAGGTTGGGTCGAAAACTGGTCAAATTAAAATGTTTTGAAACCCCGGTCGACCCGGGTGGTTCAAACCGTTGAACCGTACTCCGGTCGAAAAATGGGGTCGATTTTAAACGGGGTCACTGCGTAGGTTGGTCGGAAATAGGTCAAATTAAACGGGGTCAACCGCGCGGTTGGAAGCGTCCCGGGTCAACC
>LBNU01002960.1:42153-65931 GCA_014162995.1 Artemisia annua
CATGGGATCAAACCCACCGGTTTGAAGCTTCCCGGGATCAACCCTGTTTTTGTGTGTTAATTGTCGTATTTAATTTTGATAGTATGTTTTTTTGGTTGTACAGAATCTCTCCAACCCGGTTTGTATTTTAATTGGTTGTACAATGTGAATAAATCATTGTACTTTTAAGTAATGTGGTGTTTTAATAAGAGTATTAATTACATTTCACTTTTCTCTCTCATTTGACTATTGTTGAAAACTCAACATTTCACTCTTACCATTTTTCCATTATAGATAGTATAGATATAAGGGAAGAGATCTAGTGAGAAGAGAAAATCAAATGAGAAGAGTGAGAAATATTCCTGGCCACACATTTCGAATAAGGAAAAAAGAATTAAGTGGAGATGCATCTACTTTTGTAGGTGCATCTAAAATGTGCGGTTGTGGTTTCTTCTCATCCTTCTCATTTTAGTTTTATTTCTCATTTGATCCTTACTCATAGATATAAAAGGTATTTTTGTGGGGTATGTTTTTTGTAGTGTAGGTCATTGCCTTACTGTGTCAACCAATCGCTAGAGAGAGAAAGCTGACGTGGCGGATAAAATGAGGGTCAATCCCCCCTTACTGTGTTTAGCCTAAGTGACAATGCCAAAAGAAGTCTGGATAAAACCTGAAAAGAATAGTAATGTAGTTGATTGGTTAAAAGGAAAAGAAAAAGTTACATGTGGAAAAGAAAGTGATTATTATCATCTTTTTGGGTGGAAATGGCGTTTTGAAAAAGATAAAGAAGACCATCCACAATACCTCCCATGCCGATGGAAGCCAAAAAGAGAACTATTCTTTCAACCTATCACATTTTTCATAAAGTTTATATTGCTTTGAATAAAGTAATAAACTTACAAAACTTGTTCAATTTAACATGGAATTTGCTCCCAAGAAGTGAACTCCACTCGTTGACTTCAGCCAGGGATGGAACTTAGTAGGGACCGGGAGGGGTTTTAAAATAATTATGTTGCAGTTTGGCCCCTCCATTTAAACTTGTCAAGTTCCGCCTATGACCTCAGCTCAAAGTACATGTTATAGTGATCGTATGATCCGTGTTGGATTGTTCGAGTCAAATAGGCTTACAATTATGGTTGCGAGCTAAGTTTTTATAGATTTTCTTTGATGGATTCTCTGAGTCGGCCCAACCCGTGTTTTGGTTATATTTTTGCCACCTGCTGCATTGCACGGGTACCCTGGTTTTTAGAGAAATGGAGATGACTCCATAACTTACACTAGTATGTAACTACTGTATGTATGCCAAGCTAATTTACCAACGTAGGCTTTAAAAAGTTGCCTACATAAGATAAGGAAACTTTAAAAAAATCAACTGAACTTTAAAAAAATCAACTTTAAAATACTAAACGTACCACAAACAATTGCGCGGTCTTTTTGAAGAGTGGCACTTTGGTTGCCTATAAATATTCACTCATAAACCATTTTTTGAATTCCCCACATCCCTCAAAACCCTAATTCACCACAAAAATAGGTAAATTTTTTGTTTCTTCATGTAACTATTGCATTAGTTAATAGTTATTAATTTTTTGTTTCATACCTTAAGTACTACAGTAGTTACTCAATTAGCAACTAAGCCTCTACATGCTTTAATTTTTTTTATTTTTTTTTAATTATTTATTTATTTTTTTACTATGAAACAATAGCTTTTGGTAATTATTTATATTCATTTGGCCTTAGGAAGCAATCATAGTGTTGTGATTTAGTGATTGTATTCGTAAAGCTATAAGACGCTAATTGATAGGGTTTTAAAATGCATTGCGATTGGTGAGCATGTAGACTTTTTGACAACATGTTAAGTTAATCATATTTAACATTGTGTATTGAAAATTGAAAATGATTATATGAGTAATTTGTCGTCAACTCGTAGTTATCCATATGTTTCATATATTCGGTTTTGAAATATAGCTTTGGATTCGTAGCAACAAAACTGATTATGATGATAACAAGTAAATCATTCATTTGATGACAAAATCATATTAAACACTATTGACTATGTTGCGCAAGCAGTTTCATTGGAACTCATTTATACGATTATTATTCTATATGCCAAACATCCACTTGGCTACAATAAAATTATGTGTTGTTCATCATTGTAGAGTTTTTGAGGAATGGGAACCAATTCTATGGATGACATGATTATACCATTTTTGGAACAAGCTAATACTGTTCAGCTAGATAGTTCAACGTCAATTCATAAAGTGGATCAAGGGGCTACAACCATTATGTTTAAAATTGGGGGAGTTGAATGTGCATCATGTTCAACGTCCATCGAAACTGTGCTTCAGAAGCTGAACGGTGTCGTGAGCATCACAGTGTCACCACTTCAAGGCCAAGCTGTCGTCAAATATGTATCAAAACTTGTTAGTGTAAGTCATACTTAATTGTTCCTTCGCTTTTTAGAATTGCATTTAAAAAGTGATTATTTGTTTATTGCATTTATCAAGTTTCACCATAATCAGTTTTGATATTACTCGATTGTTTATGCATCAAATAATCAGTTAGCAGTAACAAAATTGATTCTGACAGTGATATGTGAAATATAGGCAAAAACAATCAAAGATACCATTGAAGCAGCAGGATTCAAAGTAACTGAATTTCTAGAGCAAGACATAGTAGTATGTCGCCTCAAAATCAAGGGAATGTCGTGCACAAGTTGCTCCGAATCAATCGAAAGCTCTTTATTAACAGTTGAAGGAGTCAAAAAGGCTGTCGTCGGTTTAGCTCTTGAAGAAGCAAAGATAAACTACGATCCAAATGTCACCAACACAACTCAAATCATTAAAGCAGTCAAAGATGCTGGCTTTGGAGCTGATCTTATAGAATCCGAAAATGACGCAAACAAAGTACATATAAAAATAGAAGGTATCGTATCTCCACAAGATATGGCTACAATCAAGCAATCAGTAGAGTTCCTAAATGGTGTCAATCATGTCGAAATGGATACAAACGAAGCCGTGGTGATTGTTAGTTATGATCCCGATTTGACTGGTCCAAGGTCAATCATATCATTCATTCAAGATAGTAACATGGGCTCCGGTTATCAAGCAAGTTTATACATCCCGGAAAAACAACGAGATACTGACAGAAACCAAGAGATAAAAACGTATAGAAATCAGTTCTTTTGGAGTTGCCTATTTTCAGTTCCGGTTTTTATATTCTCAATGATACTGCCAATGACTCCACCTTATGGAAATTGGTTAAGCTACAAGATACATAATATGCTTACTTTTGGCATGGTTTTAAGATGGATTTTATGTACACCGGTTCAGTTTCTCATTGGTCGAAGGTAATGAAAAGTTCTCTTTTTCAAGTACTATGTTTATTGTTCTTGTATCTTAGGATGAGTATGGATCTGTTATGGCTCAAAACCGAGAAAAAAACCAAAAGTTCTGTCAATGAAAAATATGATAAAGTTTGGTTTCAGCTATTTCAGTTATCAAATTTTTTTCCCAACGAATAACATTTCAAGTATTATTTTAGAAGTTTTAAATAATCAGTTAGTCAAATTGTTCCTTATAAATGGTTTCTAAATTCTTGTTCAGGTTTTATGTGGGATCATACCATGCACTAAAACGAAGATCTGCCAATATGGATGTTCTGGTTGCACTTGGAACTAATGCTGCATACTTTTATTCCGTATACACATTAATAAAAGCATTGCTTTCGGATAAATTTGAGGGACAAGATTTTTTTGAAACAAGTACAATGTTGGTATCGTTTATTCTTCTAGGTAAATATTTGGAATCTAAGGCCAAAGGAAAGACCTCTGATGCATTAGCAAAGCTTATAGATCTTGCTCCCGATACAGCTTGCTTACTGGCAGTGAATGATGAAGGACATGTTATTTCAGAGACAGAAATCAGCACAAGCCTAATACAAAGAAACGATGTATTAAAGATCTTTCCTGGCTCAAAGTTTCCTGTTGATGGTATTGTTGTTGATGGACAGGGATATGTGAATGAAAGTATGATCACAGGAGAAGCAACACCTGTTGCTAAAAAAAGTGGCGACAAGGTATGTCTTGTTTTACTCGTTGTTAAAGAAACTAGCGATAGCAAAATGGGAGGGTAGGGTAACGGGTCAAAACAGGTAAGTTTTTATAGAAGATCGGATTATATTATGTTGACCCGAATTTCTTTTAATCCATATATGTTAATCTTTCTAGTAATACAAAATATTGTTTTCATTAAGACTCTTAGTTATTAATACTAGCACTAAGGTTAGGTAGATTATTAGCATGACCCTTTCTCAATAATAATCTCGCTTCTGAAGAAAAAAAGGTTGTGGTCATCAATAAAGTCACTTTAGGTAAAATTTTGCTCGTGAACTTTTTCGTCAACTTCTTTTATGCACGTGTGACCTGTTACCTTTATAACATAACCACATAACCTAGATTGACCTCTACACAAGTAAAAAAGTTCATCATCTATAAGCCATTTGAGCCACTAAGGATTCTTGAAAATGTAAACAGGTTATTGGTGGCACTGTGAATGAGAACGGGTGCTTACTGATCAAGGCCACTCATGTTGGTTCTGAGACTGCTCTTTCACAAATAGTTCAAATAGTTGAAGCCGCTCAACTTGCACGTGCACCTGTTCAGAAGCTAGCTGATCGGATTTCAAAGTTCTTTGTTCCCGTCGTAAGTGTTTGAGATCCTAATGTTTAGTGATTCAACGGTTTACAAGTTACAACACTAAATATATATTTGTATATCTCAGGTGGTTGTGGCTGCTGTTGTGACGTTTTTAGGCTGGTTCATTCCTGGAGTGGCTGGAATCTACCCTAAAACTTGGATACCAAAAGCAATGGATGAGTTTGAGCTTGCATTACAGTTTGGTATCTCGGTTCTTGTTGTAGCATGTCCATGCGCTTTAGGTCTAGCCACTCCAACTGCGGTTATGGTTGCTACCGGAAAGGGTGCATCACAAGGTGTACTTATTAAGGGTGGAAATGCACTAGAAAAGGCGCACAAGGTACTTCAGCATTTCAAATCGTAAACCAAATCATAGCATTGGTATCGATTTAGTCTCACATTGTTTGAATTTGTAGGTTAATACAGTTGTGTTCGATAAAACAGGAACACTAACTGTTGGAAAGCCTGAAGTTGTTAGTGCAGTACTCTTTTCGAGGATTTCAATGGAGGAGTTCTGTAATACTGCAATTGCTGTAGAGGTCGGTTTATTGATCTACTTTCTAACTTGATACATGTGGCATACTCATTTACTTATGAGAGTCGTTTCTTTTATTTTTTTTGTCTCAAAACGGGTCAACTAAATAAATGACATATTTAGCTAAGTAGGAGGTGTTGTTTAGTTAACTTTACCCATAACAAAATTAGCATGTGTAGCTTTGATTTACAAGAAATCCTACTTCTGATACATTTTTGGTCTGTTTATAGGGAAATAGCGAACACCCAATAGCAAAAGCTATCGTTAAGCACGCAAAAAACCTATTACCCAACGACAAAACTCAACCTTCCAACAATTCAACCGCAAAGGACTTCCAAGTCCACCCAGGAGCCGGAGTCGAGTGCAACCTAGGAAACAAAACCATACTCATTGGTAACAAGAAACTAATGACATCATTCAACATCCACATCACCCCTGAAGCCCAAAACTACTTTTCAGAAAATGAAAAACTAGCTCGCACATGTGTCCTATTCTCAGTAGATAACAAACTAGCCGGTGCAGTTGCAGTTACTGATCCAGTAAAACCAGAAGCTTCACGGGTCATTTCTTATTTACATTCAATGAACATTAAAACCATAATGGTAACAGGCGATAACTGGTCAACTGCACGAGCTATAGCAAGTGAAATAGGCATCGAAAAAGTGTTAGCCGAAACGGACCCATTAGGAAAAGCTGATAAGATCAAGGAGTTGCAATCAAAAGGACTAATTGTCGCAATGGTAGGTGACGGGATAAATGATTCACCCGCACTCGTTGCAGCTAATGTTGGTATGGCAATAGGGGCTGGGACAGATGTTGCAATTGAGGCTGCTGATATAGTGCTGATTAAAAGTAGCTTAGAAGACGTGATTACTGCTATTGATTTATCTAAGAAGACTATTTTTAGAATATATTTGAACTATGTTTGGGCACTTGGTTATAATTTGCTTGGTGTTCCTGTCGCGGCTGGGATCTTGTTTCCCTTTACTGGAGTTAGGCTGCCACCGTGGTTGGCAGGTGCTTGTATGGCTGCTTCTTCAGTTAGCGTGGTGTGTTCTTCGTTGTTGTTGCAAACGTATAAGAAACCATTTACGTACTCTAGATGATACACAGTTTGTGAATGTTGAGATTGACAGATTTCACAATAAAGTCTAGTTTCAACCATTTGTATTCTAGTTTTTTTTCTTTCTCAAATTGTAAGAAAATGTACCATACGTTTTACCAATATATCTCATGCACTTCTTCTTTAGCTTTTTATTGCGACAAAAGTACAATCTTTTGTTTAAATATGTAATTTGTTACATGTATTGAGTATCAAACATTATAAGAAATCGAGAATTACAATATATTGATTGATGGTGCAAAATAAATCATCATTTATTCTTAGTCAACCTATCATGCTCAGAGAAGATATATCTTCCATAAAAAAAGTTAGAACATTGTTTGAATTATGTACTTTTAAGTTTCTCATTAACAACATCAAAATGAATCCAATATGTGGAAGTGTGGAACAACTGGGCTGGGAGAGGACAGCCTCTTGTTATTTGTTGCACCATAAGGCATTGGTTAGTTGGGCTGTTAAGCAAATTGGGTTTGTTAGGATATTAATTTTTGCTTTGTTTGATTTTGACAAATTCGAAAGGGTATTCATCGGTCGGTTGTCGGGTTATCCGCTTTATTCGGTTCGGTTAAGTTGGTTAATTTTTTTTGGGTAAAACCGAAAACCTAACCGAATTCAAACTGGATTTAACCAACCAAAAAGTCAAATTTGAATTTAGTCCGACTTTCGGGTTGACCCGAATTACATAATTTATATTTTCTAGTTTTAATTATACATATTTTTAGCAAAAAGAAGTAATTCAAGCTTAAAAAGATTTTTAATTTATGTTAGGGAAAATTTTGATATTTCAAGTTTAAAAAGTTTTTTTTTTTAATTTATTTTAGAAAAACGTTTGATAGTAGTTTTTTATATATAAAAATTATACATATTTTTATGAATTCAGGTTTCGGTTCATTTTTCGGATTACATTTTGTCAAAATCCCATCCGAATCGAAAACCAAATATCTAATTATGTTCGGTTCGGTTTGGCAAATTCGGTTGGGTTACAAATTGAAGTCGGATTTTTTTATTCGGTTCAGTTTTGATTTTTCGGTTCCTGTGAGTGAACACTCATAGGAGTGTTCATCGGTTCGGTTATCGGGTTGTTCGGTTTATTCGGATCGATTAATTTGGTTAAAAAAATTTTTTGGGTAAAACCAAAAACCGAACTGAACCGAATTCAAATTGGATTAAATCGAACCGAATAACCGAAAACTGAACCAAATAACCCGAATTACATAATTTTAATTAATTATATAGATTTTTAGGGAAATATTTAAACTTAAAAAATGTTATATTTACACTCTGAAAGAGATCTAGTGGTTTTTCTTTATATAAATATATAAGAAAATATATATATTTATGTGAATTCGGTTTTCGATTCGATTTTCATTTTGCCATATCTCCTCACACAAACTAATTCACATATCTCACCCACACACAAACCCTAACCCTAATTCACATATCTCTCACACACACAACCTCTGTCCTCTCTAACACCATTTACCCAGAATGAACATTTTTCGTAAATTCATTCTAACAAATTATAACACCAAAACATATATAAATACATAAATAAATAAATAAATAAAAGAAACGACATGATTAACTTCCTACCACCACATCCTTATATATCCTTTTGCATCAATCCAGCTTATACCTATAAACACTAAAGTAGTAAGGTTAAACATTTTATATGCTTTTTTTTAGATCAACAACTGTGATCACCTTTATTAATCCGGCGATCATCGTCATCTAACCGCCCGTTAGATCTAACCGCGCGTTAGATCTAGCGGCGCGTTAAATCTAACGTCGGCGCGTTAGATCTAACGTCGGCGCGTTAGATCTAACGTCGGCGCGTTGATCTAACGTCGTTAGATCTAACGTCGGCGCGTTGATCTAACGTCGGGGCGTTGATCTAACGTCAGTGCGTTAGATCTAACGTTTGCGCGTTAGATCTAACGGCGTCGCTTTAGATATAACGGCGGCGCGTTAGATCCAACCGCTTGTAGATCGCCGTTATCTCTCACAGTAGTTCATCGTTATGCCTAACCGATGATAACCGCCAGATTTAATGCAGATTTAACCGCGCGTCAGATGTCACCTTTATTGTTTAGGAATCTTGATAAATAGGTGGGTCGGGTTGTACCACAGGGCTAGACGGTTTTCGGTCTAAACATGTTGAAGATGAATCTTTTAATAGCATGGTCTGCGTCTAGACCTGTCTTGGTTGGGTTAACCTGCCAGTTTTCAAAATAATGTTGATGGTCACCAAGAAATTCTAAGGAATTATTTAAAATGTAAAGCAAAGTAAAAACCGAAAGAATGCGTACTTTGATTTTCTTTTTAAAATGGACTAATTTGTGATCTTTTACAATCTAAAACATGATGTTAATGACGTAAAGGGCGTTAGTCGTGTAAAGAAGACAAAAATCCATGTTGATTGCCTAAGTTCATGATGTTGCACACATTATTCACAATGCACCAACAATCAAGCAAGTTAATGGGAAATGTTAACATTGTTTTGAGTGTGGATGCATGATGTCGAATGATGAATCATATGTGATCCAGAATAGTAACTTTTTTGCTCTTTGTTATAATTCTAAATCTAATAAAATAAACAAATATATCATATGTGCATGACACCCATTTAACCGATACTTTAGCGGCCATGAGAGTGACAAAACTTATGTAAAATTTTTAAATTTTAGAAACAACATGAGAAATTAGGTAGAAAATCCATATGTTTTTTACTACAAAAATAAATTGGTGATATACAGAGTGAAAAAAGTTTGAATATCTCTTATATAAACAGGAAAATTTCATTTCTTGGTAAAATTAAATTTTTGAAAACCTAAATCTTTTACATACTAAAAGACTCAAAAGAAAAAATCACACGTGCCTAAATTGTTGAAAAAGAGACTTAAAAAGGGAGGAGGCTAATTTATACAACTTTATGATATTAAATAAAATCAGCGTTATATTATGATTCGCCATTCATTTTAAAAATCATAGAGTTAAGTGTAAAATCATGGAATTAAGTGTAAAATGCTATAGGTTGAAATAAAATTAATTTTATTAAATACTAAATTTAGTTTCATGGACTTATGTGTAAAGTTATCGATTTTCGAAATTTTTAATGAATTTATAAATTTAACAAATACCTCGTAGACTTTATCTTCTTTTTAAACACACAACATTTGTCGTTATTGTTGTTATTTATTAGTATTTGTTATCATCATTATTACATTAAACTCATCGTAATACCAATAGGTCTATGAACAACATTTAATACATGATTATAATGCAATGACTCGCAATATAACCAAAAATTATTAAATTTATGACCTATGTTTAATATCCCGTGCGTGCATGGGCTAGCTAAAATTATTTTAAGTCTAATATATTTAACTACATTTTCTTCATGTATACAACACATATGTGTAGGACTTATTTACTATTAATGTTAGGAAAGAAATATGGCAGTACTAGACTTGCCATTTTGCCGAAAGAAAAAAATACATTTGAATTTTTTTTTATAAAAGGGCGTATTTAATATATAAAGAAAGCGATCTCCAATGCTTACCATGTTGATGAAGCTAAAAAAGTTGATTCTCTAAACTATTACACACTTTCTTAGAAAGTTTTAATGTTTTCAAAAAGTATAATGCTTTTATAGAACGTTTTGAGTCGAGCTATTTGTGAAAAGCTAAGGACCGGATCGGTAAAAAGCTCGAATGAGCCGAGCCTAAACGAGTTCGGGCCCGAGCTCGAGTCTAAGTTGCATCTCATTTATTAATCGAACTCGAGCCTGAGCTTTACATACAAAACTCGATTGGGCTCGCGAGCCTAAACAACACTAGGATATGACCTAACGTTTAACAACTATGTCATTTTCAATGTATTTGCATGTTATTAATTATAAGCAAGGGATTTTATTTAACTAAAAAATAAGAACTCAGTTGCTATTTTTTTTTTCTTTTTCTTTTTTTTTTCCGCTTATATATATCAAGATCCTTTTTCTGTGAATAACGGTACGATGTTTCATTTTCGTAAATAAGCCAATGCACGGTGTTTTGTTCGTCGTCCAAAGTTATTTTTTTGCCGTGTTTTCATTTTGTTAAAAAAATTATGTTGTGTAGTTGAATACTAATAAATTAAAAGTCTATGTTATTATTATTATTTCTATATTACATGGAAATAATGATAATACCAAATCGGGACAAAATATTTTAATGATAAAAATGAGAAAAAATCAACAACATTATATGAATTAATTAGTATTGCTTAAAAAAGTTATGTTGTGTAGTTGAATACTAATAAATTAAAAGTCTATGTTATTATTATTGTTACTGTCATTGAAATTTTTTGTCTCCATTTGGTATTATCATTATTCCATGTAATATAGTAACAATAATAATAATATAGACTTTTAATTTATTAGTATTCAACTACACAACATAACTATTTTAAGAAATACTAATTAATTCATATAATGTTGTTGATTTTATTTTTTTTTTCAATTTCTTCATTAAAATATTTGTCCCGATTTGGTATTATCATAATTTCCATGTAATATCGAAACAATAATAATAGCCCAATTTTACCACAACTCCAATTCGGATAGTAGACCCAGTTTATCACAACAATACCCAACACAACTTTTAGCTTATTTCAGCCCAAGATTAAGCAACCCTAATGTTGTGCGAGACTTAGCTTATATAAAAAAACCGACCCTAAATTCACTCTATTTGTAACCCTAATCTGGCTTGCGAAAAACACACAGCCTCCTCCATCACTCCTTCACAACACAACAGTCACATCTCATTGCATGAAAACTAAATCTTAGATTATTATTGTAACTAACCGAATCAAACAATCACTTACTTGGATTAATCTTCACAAACGAAATCCAAAAACCAAGATTCTTTCTTTCATACTACTCAAACCGAATCACAAACACAAAGCCCACCATTTTTGTTAATGATTACAACCGAACAACAAATATATACGAGTAGCAACAAAACGACTAAACTCAATCGAAACCACAACTCGAATCACCAAAACATCCAAATCTATCAGCACGACCTCCAGATCTACCACCAACACACAAGAAATCTATGTTAGTTTGTGGCGGCAGAAGTGGTGGCGTGGCAGAGGTTAAAAAGGTGATGGCGGAAGCGGCTGTTGCAGAAGAGGCGCTAGTCGATAGACAATAGCTATTTACAGAAAGAGACACTGAGGGGGTGTTTCTTTTCTTTTTTTTGTTAGTTAAGGGTGTATGTGGGTCCTACTACTATATAAGCATCTTAATGGGGAGGGGTTGTAAATTAAGCCTTGTGGATATAGATGGAACAAGGGAATTTTATGGGCCGATAAAAAAAATAATATTAAATTGCATCCCTTAGCTATGGGGAAAAAAGAAACACCCCCTGAGTCTGTTTTAGGTTAGACAAAGGTTGTAGAGAGGAAAGATAACATATTTTTTGTTTATGTTTTTGTTTCGTGTTGGTATGGTGTGTGTTTTTAAGATGTGTAAAGGTTCGGTTCTTATATGCTATAGGTTAGTGACTGTTACAAATTAATTAATTGCTTGTTACAGGATATTTACTTTTTATAAATTGACTGTTACATGATTTTTAAGATGTTTTTAATAATGTGGTATTACAACTTAATGACTGTTACAAATTAATTACTTTGCTTGTTACAGGATATTTATTTTTTACAAATATGCTGTTACATGATATTTAATTCTCAGGAATGGGTTACAAGTTTTATAGAAAAAGACAATTCTTTCTATTCCAAGTAATTTGTTGAATTTGAATTTTTAATCCTTCTATTAATAGCATGTCCCAAATGTTTTACACAGTAGTATAGATAATGTTTTTAAAAATTTTAAAACATGTTATATCTTTACAAGATTGTCATATATAACGACTAACCTATGACAAATTGAAAAGCACAATGACAAACTGAAAACACGGCAAAAAAATAACTTTGGACGACTTAGTGGAACAAAAAACCGTGCATTGGCTTATTTACGAAAATGAAACATCATGCCATTATGAAAAAGGATCTTGATATATTAAGCGGAAAAAAAAGCAATTGAGTTCCTTTTTTTAGTTGACAAATAAAATCCCCTGCTTATAATTAATAACATGCAAACACATTGAAAATGATATAGTTGTTAAACATTAGGTTATATCCATATAACATGTTACTTTTTTTTTATCATAAAGCGCCGTCAAATAAAATAACAATGGTTGTAATTTAAAAATGCCGCAATATCTAAGATATAACAAAAAACCAAATTTGATAAACCTTTTTTGCGTAACCAATGTTTATTCACATAAGTAAGTATTTAAGTGCCTATTATTAGGCACACGGGTAACCATCGTGACTTGCATTGTATTTTCGAGCCTATTATTGGAGTAATGTAATGTTGCAAAGCCACATCATGCAATTTAGTCGTGATATGGTATTTGTTGTTTTATACATTACAAATTTATCATTACTTTCTAACGTACAACAACTATTACTAAAAAAATTATGATGAACAAATAAGCCAATGATACCACACCTTGCAAAATTGACATTATATGTTATATTGATTGGGGGCGCAATCTTTGGGATGAATCTTATTTCCAAGATCGAGCCATTCTTGCACCATCACATGAGGAAGTTGACAAAGTTAATGACCGAATGATTTCCCAACTTAGTGGCAGAGAGAAAGTATATTTTAGTTCGGATGCATTCTGAGATTTAGACGTGGATTTTAATCATATCGATGATATGTACACTACAGATTTTTTGAATACAATCAAAATGTCTAGATGTCCACACCATAAATTAGTTTTGAATATTGGCACTCCAGTTATGTGTTTGCGTAACATTGATCAACGAGGTAGATTGTGTAATGGAACCAGGTTACAAGTATTGAGACTCGGAATCAATAACATTGAGATAAAGATTATATGGTAAAGTGGGTGAGGTTTGCTATATACCTAGAATGATTATAAGCCCATCCGACAAGAAGAAGCCTTTCAAGTTAATAGGAGACAATTCTCTATTTCCGTTTGTTTTGTGACTATAAACAAAAGTTAAGGCCAAACATTGTCTAAGGTTGGGTTATATTTGAAACGGTCTGCTTTTCCTCACGGACAACTTTATGTAGCCGTCTCAAGAGTAAAAAGCAAGAGAGGTCTAAAAGTGTTGTGTTGTGACAAAGACAGCAACTCCACCAACTCTACAACCAATGTTGTATATAGAGAAGTTCTTCATAGATTATAAAATATATGTAATTGGTTTTATTTAACGTTATTATTTTCTTGATAATGGCATGTGTTTATTTTTTTGATAATTGGTTTTACGTAATTGGTTTTATTTAACGTTATATATGTGCATTAAAGTGGTGTACACTTTGCTTATTTTCTTGCAAGTCTTAAAATTTGGAGAGAGAGAGTCATCCCTCTATTATATGTAGTATAGATAATATAACAAGTTCCTTTATAATTTAAGGTCCCCGCCGAAAAACCAATAAATTGCCGCTTTATTGCTTGAAGGTGTCAGCCACCGACATACCGCCGACCGATTTTTAAAACCTTGGTAAAAACAGAAATAATGTGGACTTTGATTTTTTTTTAGAGAAGTATTGTGAGCACATTGAGATATTGTTTCTTCTACTAAGTGGATCTATATGTTATAGACGCGCTCGATTCACATTTCAAATCGATTGTTGATTGACTTTTACGATAAAATGTCAACTTAATTAATAAATTGTCAGTTTGTAGAAAATTAGTGATCTAATTTATGTGGATGTCATTGTTAGCCAAAATGAGATTTATTTTGTTTTTGTGTTTCAGCCATCAATTAATATATATTTTTAATTATAAATTTTCGCCGTTAGTGTGAGTATGAGCTAGATTATAAACAAATGGGTTCTTATTTAAAACGTAATGATAAATTACACCCAAAATTTACAACTTCAAAATGTAACATCATACAAGTTTCTATAATCATAATTTTGCAATCTTACAAAGCATTAAAAAAAAAAGTAACAATATTAGAGATTTTTTTTTTACATAAAAAAAATAATATTAAATTGCATCCCTTAGCTATGGGGAAAAAAGAAACACAGGTTAGACAAAGGTTGTAGAGAGGAAAGATAACATATTTTTTGTTTATGTTTTTGTTTCGTGTTGGTATGGCGTGTGTTTTTAAGATGTGTAAAGGTTCGGTTCTTATATGCTATAGGTTAGTGACTGTTACAAATTAATTAATTGCTTGTTACAGGATATTTACTTTTTATAATTTGATTGTTACATGATTTTTAAGATGTTTTTAATAATGTGGTATTACAACTTAATGACTGTTACAAATTAATTACTTTGCTTGTTACAGGATATTTATTTTTTACAAATATGCTGTTACATAATATTTAATTCTCATGAATGGGTTACAAGTTTTATAGAAAAAGACAATTCTTTCTGTTCCAAGTAATTTGTTGAATTTGAATTTTTAATCCTTCTATTAATAGCATGTCCCAAATGTTTTACACAGTAGTATAGATAATGTTTTTAAAAATTTTAAAACATGTTATATCTTTACAAGATTGTCATATATAACGACTAACATATGACAAATTGAAAAGCACAATGACAAACTGAAAACACGGCAAAAAAATAACTTTGGACGACTTAGTGGAACAAAAAACCGTGCACTGGCTTATTTACGAAAATGAAACATCATACCATTATGAAAAAGGATCTTGATATATTAAGCGGGAAGAAAAAGCAATTGAGTTCCTATTTTTTAGTTGACAAATAAAATCCCCTGCTTATAATTAACGAGTGGGGAAACCCGCGCGTTGCAGCGGGGTTTTTGGCTTTCGCAGCCTTTCCTTCCACCGAAAACCACTGTTACCAAAAATGGAGTTACCTCCCGAACCAATATTTGAAAAAATTATCCAAAAATGTATTGTACTCAAATGTTTGAACCTCCAGCCGCACAATTAAACTCAATTAGTATTTAGTACTAAAGCTTTCTAATAAATACATTATATGTTAATGGGTCAAAACCCAAAAAGATGCAGAAACATGCACCTCTTCCTTTCGATACTCAATTTATAAAAGAGGATCCAAACTGTATTCTATAAGCATTCACAAAGAATTATTACGAAGCAACAAAGTTCTAAAGATAGTTACTCTCTTCGCATCTAAAATTGGATTTTCTTGGCTCTTTCACACGCATACCTTGAATGAGATGTTTTTCCTTCTTGACGTTCGCGGTATTGAATGTGAACTATACGACCAAAAAGAGTTTGTCGGAAAATACTTCCCCACAACACTTCCTAATCCCGTAGCGCTGTCTTTATATGCTGCAAATGATCATGTTTGGATAGGTTATCTAAATGCAAAGCGCATTCTTATTTACTAATTAACGGTTCAACTGGATAATTTGTTCAGATAATTAGGTTACTGATCACATGATATGCTTATTTTTAAGATACCCACTTGGTTTTGCGTAGTTGCATTAAATTGTGATGGGAAACTTCATTATTCACACATCATTGCCATAAATACCAGTAAGTAAAGGTCTTAAAAATTGAAATATGATGCAAATACCCGTATACTTGATTATTTGTGCGTGGTCATATTTTCATGCAAGTTTGAGTGTCTAACATGTATATAGCCTAAGAGTCTTGTTGCTACACGAAGGCACCTTTAAATTTAATAAATTTCTAGAAGGGATGTATCTCTTAATAAAAAGTAAAAACTGAGTATGACATCCTATTCAAACTCCAAGTTGTCATTGCTAAAATCACTACAACAATTAGTCACAAAATTAGTGAAAGGAATTGTTTTTGAGCAAGATGTTGCTAGATTATAACTTTTAACTCAGAGTCCGTTCAAAAACCAATTTTACCCCATATTCCTTGAACGTGTCCAACTTCCCACTTCTTTAAATCCAAACACTCAAACATCTGGTTATTGCATGTTCGTAGTACCAATTAATAAACGGCTCAAATAAGCTTACCCATTTTCACCCGTTATCCGTCAAAAAATTTACCCATATTCACCCGTTACCCAACCCATCCATATTTTTACCTTTAACTCCTACTTTAGGCTCGGTTCAGTACTATTAAATCTGGAACATGCCAAATTCAACTATAAACACAACAAAAATACCGTAGCAGGACTTCTCTATGTTTTGTCCCATTAGAAAAACACAATTTTCACACATACCTTTTGTGAAAATGAATAAACCTGAAAACCCATATCAACAGCAACAAATGTAGACATACCTATTTTTCGCTCTTTTTGCAATTAGGTATATTCTTTCATTACTTTCTTCAAATTTTGATTGTTCTTTGTGTATTGGCACATGGTTGGCTGACTATGCTAAAAGGAAATCAGTTTGATCTTCCATACTGTATATAATAGCATACCTCAGAGCAAAAGCGTTGTTGACCTTTTTGGGCCCGATCCTACCATGGAGGTTGAAGCTTGATTGAACCTGTATATAATAGCATCCGGTGACTGACTGTAAATGACTTGTAGTTTTATGCAATGTGTTGGAATTTGATTGAACCTGTGTGGGTGCACCTAAAATGAACTTCAGCAATACCTTTACCTACAGCCGATGACTTTGGATAGCCATTGGGTCGGGACATTGTGGCAGCCACATTCTTCAACAGGTCTATAGTACCTACAAAAATGACAAAGTATAAAAATTATGGCGAGGCAAATAAAGAATCTGCATTACACCGGTAATATTTTTGAATAAAAAGAAAAAGGTACTAAAAACCATAGTTATCACTAAGGGCCATCCGACACTTTCTGTTACTATCTTAAGTAAACGAATGAAGTCACAGAGGGCCATTCGACGTAATTTGCTCTCTTAGATCATGCCAATAACAAATCACTCAAATGTAGTATTACATTTTAACTTATAGAAGATCATGAGCATGGCAACAGTGAACACACATAAACACAAAATTCGTTTGGTCTAAAGGACATAATTTTTATACTTTGTCATGCTGTGGAAATAAATACGTGTATGACTAAATAATTATATAACAGTACATGCTAAAAGTAATATCCCCAACCACATGCTTTTTTCACCCAGAACAGAGATTTTACTATGCTAAACTAACCATCTATAACATCAACCCAAAAGCTAATAATACATTATAACATTTGCACATTTACTTATATAAAATTGTTAAAAGTAGAAAAATAAACCTGAAAGCCCTTTTTATAAAGTATTTGCCAAAAAATTTAGTTTCTTGCCTCAGTTAAGAGCCTCGGATCCTCATAGCTGACTTTGATCTGTCCACTGATGGACTTCTTCCTAAGATGTCCACTAAATCCACAACAAATATTAAAACATAAGTAATCCTACATTTGCTGTAATCTACCCAGGTGATCACTAATAGGCACCATTCTCTTCCTACATATATCTAACTAATCCTTTCACAGGCATGTAAATTCATCTAATCATATCAATCACTTTGAACTTTTATTAGATGATGTCATTTTTAACTTTCGACCTAATGTAACCTGTAAATGTGACTAAAACAATTGATATAACTCAAAACCCATTGTGTCATGTAGCTTCTACTTTTGATATTAAGATACTGAATTTTCATGACAGTAAAAAGGCGGTAAACGAAATAAATTAAACAAAATACCTGTGTGTGTATCCTCTAGTGTATTTGGACCCATAACCCGTGTTTTTATCTAATAAATAAGGTAATCCAAACACTAAAAAAAACATGTTCATAAATTACACAATAATAAAACAAATAATTTCACAAAACAAAAATGCAATATACCTCGAGTAATCTCTCTTGGCGTGCTGAAGCCCAAACTAATACTCTTCCAAGAGTTGTTCTTTAACCTACCCATTGAATAAATTTTAAGTCTTTACCATTATCCATCAATTGAAAGTGATAAAAAAAATTATAATAATAAAAATAAGAGTTACTTCCAGTTGCTGGGATTATCTGGCTCCATTGAGCACCTCACCAATCACCTCAAATTATAAACTATAAAACAAAAATAAAAATCAAAATCGCAAAACCTAAAACTGATAACCAAAAAAAACAAAAACCACCAAATAAAAAATAAAAGAAACAAAAAAACCCCTAATTTTACCTTTTATAATTGTTAATTCAACTGCTTATGTTGATCCTTCATATGTGTTAATACAACGCAAGTTGCCTAATATGTAGATCCTCATCAATATCCTGCATATTTTTTAAGTTTAAGTAAACTTATAAGCCTAGAAAATAAGGTAAACCAAACACCCCCTAAAACCTTAACAAATTGACTCATAATTTGCAGTTTTCTGAACCAATCAATAAACTTTATGAGAAAATAAAGAAACCCAATTGAATTAGCCCATAAGCCACAAAAAAAAATAATAAATAAATAAATAAATAAAAATAAAAAAATCTAATCCAAACAGCATGAGGAGCCCTTTTAATAGGTAGTGTGGTTCTAAAGTAAAGGTCTTCGTGATGCCGATCAAGTGTTTGGATTACCTGAACTACGAATATGGTGCCTATTTAGGACATCTTAAGTACCTTACGTAGATACTTCACAATACAAAAGAACCTGCAAGAATAAAAAACGTGAATCATTGATTGTGAAACGTCATCATATCAAGTCAAGTAATTTCAAAACTTGCATAAAAGGTTGAAAAAGTTTTACCCAAATGTGCAATTTTCTCCATAACCGTTCAAGTATTTAACTTATAAGCAAATCAAATAAAGAATAACCCATCGTTAATCATTAATAAACTAAATCGTACCTCATTTTCACAACTTCGCAGGCCAAAAACTGTAACAAATTACTGGTTCCACTATCAAAACATGTTTAAACAGAAGCAAATGTTGGCCCTAAGATTAATGTCATCAGCAGGTCATCCTGCAAAAGAAATCAAGAAAACCCCCCAATTAATGGAACCCTAATCTCGAAAAAATAATAATACAAAAAACCATAGAATTTAAAAGCCCTAAATTTAAAAAACATAAAATTAAGAACAATTAAAATATCATAAATTCCAGTTTAATTGGACCCCAATTTTAATATACAGATTTCAATTTATTCGAAATTAAAAAATAATAATAATAATAATAAATGAGATGGAGGCTACCCTTCTTCTTCTTCAGCCGATCATTGGTAAATGATAGATGATTCATCATCGTCTGTTTAGTTTTTCATCTTTTTCGATTTGCTGAGAAGGTGGGCATGTGTGTGTTTTGCGTTTCTCTGAGAAGGTGGGTATATGTTTGTTTGTGTTTTGTGTTTGTGTTCTGTGTCTGTTTGTTTCGAGTGTGTGCGTGTGTGTGTTTTTCTGAAGGTCTGGGGAGGAGAAGAACTAAAGAAGTATGAAGAAAGGTCTAGAGTTGGTGAAAATATCTGTGGAAATAACGGAACGGGAACGGGACGAAAACCGTAAGACAACTGTAGAAACAACTGTAGCAACCGTTAGAACACTGTAGCACCCCGTTTTGAACCAAGTATCCTCCCCCCTTTTAGTATATATATATAATAACATGCAAACACATTGAAAATGATATAGTTGTTAAACATTAGGTTATATCCATATAACATGTTATTTTTTTTTATCATAATGCGCCGTCAAATAAAATAACAATGGTTGTAATTTAAAAATGCCGCAATATCTAAGATATAACAAAAAACCAAATTTGATAAACCTTTTTTGCGTAACCAATGTTTATTCACATAAGTAAGTATTTAAGTGCCTATTATTAGGCACACGGGTAACCATCGTGACTTGCATTGTATTTTCGAGCCTATTATTGGAGTAATGTAATGTTGCAAAGCCACATCATGCAATTTAGTCGTGATATGGTATTTGTTGTTTTATACATTACAAATTTATCATTACTTTCTAGCCAAAAGTTCTTTATAGAACCAACTTTTACCATAGAACCCATCAAGCAATCTTAGCCACTCATTTTTTTTATCAAAATAAAAAAATAAACTTCCACCCTTTTTTTTAAACTTAAATATTTCTCAAACCGTAAATCGTCAAGCTACAAAAAAAATACCATCGCGACGAGAATTAAATTATCTTTCTATAGACATGCATTGTTATATACTTTCGACGAACTTTTTTTTCGATGAACTTTATTTTTTTCGCGCAGAAAAATCATATATGATTCGTAAGAATCATATATGATTCGCTTTTAACAAATCATATATGATTCGTAAGAATCATATATGATTCGTAAGAATCATATATGATTCGTAAGAATCGAATCATATATGATTTTTTACGAATCATATATGATTTTTACGAATCATATATGATTCTTTCTGGGCGGAAATTAAAAAAAAAAATTCGTCGAAAGTATATAACAATGCATATCTATAGAAAGATCATTTAATTCTCGTCGCGATGGTATTTTTTTTGTAGCTTGAAGATTTACCGTTTGCAAGATATGTTGTTTTGAAAAAAAAGGTGAAAAATATAAATGGGTGGCTATGATTGGTTGATAAGTTCTATGACATGTATGGGTTCTTCATGGATCTCAACTCTTACTTTCTAACGTACAACAACTATTACTAAAAAAATTATGATGAACAAATAAGCCAATGATACCACACCTTGCAAAATTGACATTATATGTTATATTGATTGGGGGCACAATCTTTGGGATGAATCTTATTTCCAAGATCAAGCCATTCTTGCACCATCACATGAGGAAGTTGACAAAGTTAATGACCGAATGATTTCCCAACTTAGTGGCAGAGAGAAAGTATACTTTAGTTCGGATGCATTCTGAGATTTAGACGTGGATTTTAATCATATCGATGATATGTACACTACAGATTTTTTGAATACAATCAGAATGTCTGGATGTCCACACCATAAATTAGTTTTGAATATTGGCACTCCAGTTATGTGTTTGTGTAACATTGATCAACGAGGTAGATTGTGTAATGGAACCAGGTTACAAGTATTGAGACTGGGAATCAATAACATTGAGATAAAGATTATATGGTAAAGTGGGTGAGGTTTGCTATATACCTAGAATGATTATAAGCCCATCCGACAAGAAGAAGCCTTTCAAGTTAATAGGAGACAATTCTATATTTCCGTTTGTTTTGTGACTATAAACAAAAGTTAAGGCCAAACATTGTCTAAGGTTGGGTTATATTTGGAACGGTCTGCTTTTCCTCACGGAAAACTTTATGTAGCCGTCTCAAGAGTAAAAAGCAAGAGAGGTCTAAAAGTGTTGTGTTGTGACAAAGACAGCAACTCCACCAACTCTACAACCAATGTTGTATATAAAGAAGTTCTTCATAGATTATAAAATATATGTAATTGGTTTTATTTAACGTTATTATTTTCTTGATAATGGCATGTGTTTATTTTTTTGATAATTGGTTTTACGTAATTGGTTTTATTTAACGTTATATATGTGCATTAAAGTGGTGTACACTTTGCTTATTTTCTTGCAAGTCTTAAATTTGAAGAGAGAGAGTCATCCCTCTATTATATGTAGTATAGATAATATAACAAGTTCCTTTATAATTTAGGGTCCCCGCCGAAAAACCAATAAATTGCCGCTTTATTGCTTGAAGGTGTCAGCCACCGACATACCGCCGACCGATTTTTACAACCTTGGTAAAAACAGAAATAATGTGGACTTTGATTTTTTTTAGAGAAGTATTGTGAGCACATTGAGATATTGTTTCTTCTACTAAGTGGATCTATATGTTATAGACGCGCTCGATTCACATTTACGATAAAATGTCAACTTAATTAATAAATTGTCAGTTTGTAGAAAATTAGTGATCTAATTTATGTGGATGTCATTGTTAGCCAAAATGAGATTTATTTTGTTTTTGTGTTTCAGCCATCAATTAATATATTTTTTTAATTATAAATTTTCGCCGTTAGTGTCAGTATGAGCTAGATTATAAACAAATGGGTTCTTATTTAAAACGTAATGATAAATTACACCCAAAATTTACAACTTCAAAATGTAACATCATACAAGTTTCTATAATCATAATTTTGCAATCTTACAAAGCATTAAAAAAAAAAAAAAAAAGTAACAATATTAGAGATTTTTTTTTCTTTCTTTTAATGCAAATACTAACTAAATACTATACAAGTATAGATATATTTGTATATGTATATACATTATTCGGATGGGGCGGGGGATGTTATTCCCTCCAAACCCGAATAAAATCCCTGTTTAAGCCTCAAACCCGCCTTCAGCACCCGTCATACTTCAAACCAGATATTTAACCATAGCATAAATGGTATCTTGGAAGCGGTAGAGAATTTAATCAACAATGGGGTACCTCTTAATCCCAATGCTGATCTGGTTAGGAATGCCCAAAATGCACGATTTGCCTTTGACACATTACATCAAAGGATCCAGCTTAGAAAATTACCGACAGGTCAGACAAAGTTATGGGCATACCTCGGGTTGCCCATAAACGAAGTGTCTGCTCAACTGAGTGCTAAGACTTGTTTTTGTTAATTTTTATGTTTTTTTGTTATTATTTTGTTTTTAAGGGGTACTTGGTTCGTAGACGGAATAGCAATGCGAAAAGCAAAAGGAATATAAAAGAATGTTATGGTCTATTATCATTGTGTTAGTACTTAGTACCGCTTAGTTCTTCAATGTTATCATTTGAATATAGTATAAAACGACATGGAAGAAACATTGCTATAAAAATTTATGGAAGATAGAACAAATTGAAAAGTTACATTTTATGATTTGGAAAATTATCAATTAAGCTAGATTTTCTTATCAGTCATAAAAAGAATCGAAGTAAACATTTTTCTGTAATGAACCAGAAAAGTTGTCAAGTGTTCTTATATTAAGTGTCATCTTCTTTTAGTGTTGACCAAAAGCCAAAAACAAAAACTGAATAAAAGTTCAGTGTGCTGTTTTGCTTCCTTATCCTTTTTTTCCCTTGTCAATTATAGTCGTCATTGTTGTTTAGAAAGAGTCGTCATTGTTGTTTTAGACAAAGAAACTTAAAAAATGGAGGAGGCTAATTATAAGACTTTAGCAATTGAAATAAAATTATCGTTATATATTGATTGACCAATCATATTTAAAATTATGGACCTAAGTGTAAATTGCTAGAGGTTGGTATAAAATTAACTTTATTAAATACTAAATTTAGTTTCATGGACTTATATGTAAAATTATTGATTTTTATAATTTTAAATAAATATATAAATTTAACAAATACCTCACATACTTTATCTTGTTTTTAAATACACAACAATTGTTACTTATTAGTATTGTTATCATTATTATTATTAAACTTGTTGTAATACCATTAGGTATATGAAAAACATTTAACGCAAGGTTATAATGTAAATACTCATAATCTAACAGAAAATTATTAAATTTACTACCTACCTTTAATATCATGTGCGTGCATGGGCTAGAAAATTAAATAC
>LBNU01002960.1:69502-98906 GCA_014162995.1 Artemisia annua
TTTTTGCCGTGTTTTTTTTTTTTTTTTTTTTTTTTTTTTTTTTTTTTTTTTTTTTTTTTTTTAATTAATTATTATTATTATTATCTGAATGAAGAAAATGCTAGGTTAATATTTGAAAAGTTGAAAGTGTTTGTTTAGCTTAATTTTATATGTAAGGTTAATTATATCACTGATGTTTGGATCGTTTTTATCTGAATTATACATGTTCGGTTAATTTTTGAAATGTTATGTGGTACTATAGCTTAATTTTAACGCAGTTGTGTTCACTTTATTTTGGATATGACTTGCTGCCTTGCTGGTTTTATCGTTTCTGTGGGAATAAACTTGTGAGGTAACTGTAAAAATATGTAAGTGTTGGTTTAGCTTAATTTTAACGATGTTGTATTCATGATATTGTAGCTATGATTTGTAGTATGTATCATCCTATCGCATTTGGTTCGCATTTGTTGGTATATGTTTGAAATGTTTCGTGTTTATTTGCTTGATATTATCACAATTTTGTTCTTGCAATCATAGATCTGTATGTGTAGTGTGTAATGTTATATAGTTTTCGGTTCGAGTGTATTTATCTGAATAACACCTGTCCGATTAGTTTTTGAAATGCTTAATTGTTAGTTTTAATAAAACTTTTAAGCAACTGTGGATCTGATCTGTAACCTGTAACACTCCATATATTCATTTTTTAAATGTTAACTCTGTTTCGGTGAATATAAATGCAGTTTCTGTCATGTTAAGGAATACAGGTTTTGTCTAAAAAATACTTATGACGTTACTTTTGCTAGTGCTGATACAATTTGCTTCATGCTTTCGTTGATCTGATCCGGTTTACTTTGTATGATTGTATATCTACTTTTAGATATAGTTAAGCTATTATCATGTGTTTAAAATCTGGGTTATGCTTATGTGCTTTTGTTTTTGATCGCTACGCTGCTTGATTTTGTTCGGCCAGGAAGGTAACTACTTGATTTTCTTCTTGGCGAAACGCTACTTGATGTTATCTGTTAGTATTGATCTTTTTATTTAATATGTTATATGATGAATAGTTTTTAGGCTAATTTTTGAAATGAATAGTTTTTAGGTTAGTTTATATAATAGTGCTGAATTTTGACGCGATTCTGTGCATGTTCTGTTTTTTTTGTATTTTATCACTAGCTCGATCGTTTACGAAAGGCGTATTGTTAATTTTGCTGAATTTTGACGTATTTTATTGCGGTTAGGTTAGTTCGTTTTTTTTCCTTTCTGAAATGATAAGTGCTAGTGTAATTTAGCTTAAGTTAACGCGGCTACGTTTGGTTATTTTTTGATATGTGAGATGATAAGTGTTAGTTTAGCTTAATATTTTACGCAGTTTTTGTTTTTGTTATGTAACGTTATATTGATTGTTTTTAGGTTAGATTTTGAAATGAGTGTTAAATATTAGTATGTGTTATTGTTGCTGAATTTTGAGGCGATTTTGTTTAGTATATTTTGTTGATATCGTGGTGACTGGTGAGTTGGTGACATTGTTGTGTATTTGTTAGTTTAGCTTTATTTTAAAGCGGTTTTGTTTGTGATACCGTTGATTTGTATGTGTAGGCTCGATAGTTTCTATCTGCATGACATTGTTCGGCTCATTTTTGAAAGGCGTAGTGCTAATTTTGCTGAATTTTGGCCCATAATTGTTCATGTTGTTGTAGATATGCATGTGTAGTGTGTGTAATATTGTACTTCATTTGCGGTTAGATTGTTTTTCTGAATGATACTTGTTACTGCAATTTAGCTTAAGTACAAACGCAACTTTGCTAGGTTATTTTTTCATATGCGAAATGATAAGTGTTAGTTTAGCTTAATATAGACAAAATTATGTTCATGATGTTGTAGATGTGTATGCTCAGTGTGTGTGTTGTGCGTGTGTGTGATACCTTGTATCTCTGCTGGCCGGTTGGAGCGTTTTATTTAAGTGATACTTGTTAGGTTAAGTTTTGAAATGTGAAATGATAACTGTTAAGCTTTCTGAATTTTGATGTGATTGCATGCTGTGGTTCGATCGTTCATTTGGTTCATTTATGAAAGGTGTAGTGTCAATTTTACTGAATTTGGACGCATTTTTGTTCATGCTGTTGCATATATTGCATAGTTTGTGGTTAGATTGTTTCTTTGTGTTAATGATACTTGTTAAGGTTAATTTTATGAATTGTAAGTGTTGCTGTAATTTAGCATAAGTTTAACACAACTTCGTTTGGTTATTTTGTGATATGTGAAATGATCATGTTTGTGTTATTGTAAATTTGTATGTTCAGAGTGTAGCTTTTTATCTCTGTTTTTATTCTAATGATAATTGTTAGGTTAAGTTATGAAATGTGAAATGATAAGTGTTGAAGGTGATTAAGTTAATTTTGGCCAGCGTTTAGACTTTTTTTTTTTTTTTTTTTTTTTTTTTTAATTATTATTATTATTATCTGAATGAAGAAAATGCTAGGTTAATATTTGAAAAGTTGAAAGTGTTTGTTTAGCTTAATTTTATATGTAAGGTTAATTATATCACTGATGTTTGGATCGTTTTTATCTGAATTATACATGTTCGGTTAATTTTTGAAATGTTATGTAAAATTGCTAGAGGTTGGTATAAAATTAACTTTATTAAATACTAAATTTAGTTTCATGGACTTATATGTAAAATTATTGATTTTTATAATTTTAAATAAATATATAAATTTAACAAATACCTCACATACTTTATCTTGTTTTTAAATACACAACAATTGTTACTTATTAGTATTGTTATCATTATTATTATTAAACTTGTTGTAATACCATTAGGTATATGAAAAACATTTAACGCAAGGTTATAATGTAAATACTCATAATCTAACAGAAAATTATTAAATTTACTACCTACCTTTAATATCATGTGCGTGCATGGGCTAGAAAATTAAATACTGTTAACGTTATTTTGTGTCTGGGATATTAAACTAATTTCCTGTCATGTGTACAACATATATGTATAGGACTTATTACTAGTAATTTTAGGAAAGAAAAATGGCAGTACAAGATTTGCCATTTTGCGAAAAGGAAAAAAAAGTGAGATGTGAATCTTTTTTATGAAAGGGTGTATTAAATATATAAAGATCTCTGATGCCTACCATGCTAATGAAACAAAAAAGTTTTGACTCTCCAAACTATTCTTAGAAAGTTTTAATGTTTTGGAAAAGTATAATGCTTTTATAAAACGTTTTAGAAAGTATAATGTTTTGAGAAAAAAGTTTTATTACTGATTACAATGAACTATATGAGATTATTAAAAGATATGATCGACTGAGAAATAAAATTAAAATGAGAATAATGAAAAATAACTTCAGCCGAATATTTTGAATGCAATTACAAAATATGCATACACTCTTAAAGTTATTCATCTTATTTGAAATGTGTAGCTAGAAATCCTTATAATCTTCTCATTTTAATTTGTCTTATCATTGAATTCATTACATGTTTATTTATTATAAATTCATACATTTGACAATAAACAACTTACACGTAGCTCTAAATCTAATTGACCTTAAGTCCACAATTAGGCTTAAGCCCTAACTTAGTCATTTAATACTTCCCCAAAGTTTACATGAGAGGTTTCCGACTGCACAAACATTACATAATTGCTACTCGTTAATCACATGTACATCAAATTAACTAAAAACAAATTAACACGTTATCAACCAACTTACTGCCTATCGGATTCCTACACCTCGAAATGCAATTACACTAAGATGACTTACCTAATTCACAAATAAACTTGTAGAACCGTAGAGAGGGGGGGGGGGAAAGGTCGTTTCAGCTTCTTCGAAGTTTATTAACTTCAAGCCTAAAATATCAACAAGTTGTTATTCAACAATAGCAATCACAACCACAATATATAAAGCGAGTAAAGAGACACCACGATATATACTGGTTTGGGATGGGGTTTATACCATTCATACGTCTAGTTACGAATCCACGACACTAATACTGTTACTAAGTATAATCCTTATGATGTATTACAAACCGTTACAACTTCCCTCCACCGATATGCACAAAGATCGACACTCACTAAGCAGAGTTACTCACAATGATATTCCACCATCGGAAATCACCCACAATAATTTCGCGATTCGACTTAACCACTAAGACCACAAAGAACTTCCCCAGAAGTATCAAACCCTAACAAGATCATCTTCTGATCTTGGCTTGACCACAAAGGTACAAGTCTTGTTACACCCGTGTACAAATGAATAAGTTTGTTTAGATATGAACCAACCCTAACCTAACCTAGAGAATCGATTATAAGAGAAAGGGTATAGGGAAAAAGACCTTGATACAATTCACAAGAGTGGATTAGGTTCTTATGAATCTTCCTTTACGGAGAAATGTTCTTTTAAGAATGATAAAAGAGGAGACTAGAACACAAGATAGTAGACTTAGAGGGTTGAGAGAAAAAGAAGTAAGAAGGAAAGAATGAATGGCAAGAGGTGAGGAATGCCCAAGAAAGATGAGGTATTTATAGACCAAGCCTTGAAACTCAGTAACCTGGCGCACTCGATCGCCAGCGACGCGCTAGGGATTGTTTGATTTGTTTCCCAGGCTTGGTTTTATATTCACCCCATTTTATTAAACCCCCAAGTGCACTTCTTTTGACCTTTCCAATATCATTCCAACACTGAAAGTGTGATGAGGTCAACCAACTCAAATAGCCATTTGTCAAAAATAATTTGTGAAGTGTTTAAAAAAAAGTCTTGGGGTGTTTGTCCAGTATCAAAGAGAAATGGAAAAACTATTAGACAATACATGTAGGATAAAAGTATGCTTCCGTATTTGAAATTCAAATTGGAAAACTAGTTGTTGGAGTTGAGTTGTCAAATGGAATATTCCAAGAATATCCTATGAGAGGGAAATAGAGATGTTTTAAATTCAAATTCCAATCATGAGTATGTAAGAAGCTTGGTTAGAAATTAATCATGATTAAGTTAGGTGAGTTGGTATGGTTAGGAGCAAGGTTTTTAAGATCGGGATCCTACCCAGGATCGTTTTCGTCTTTGTAAGATCGTGATCGTAAGATCGGATCGGGATCTTAAGATTCTACTATAATGTCATTTTCTTAATAGTTTTTGTAATATTATACAAATTTACAAATTATTATATATCATAAACACAAAATTATATGAATGTTCCATTTAAATGTTGTCCTAAATTATGATTATGAAATGTTTAATAAGATTAACATGTTGTTTTTTAAATTCTACAAAAAATAATCAAAATTTTTTAGTTTTTTAGTTTGTTATCCGAGAAAAGTAGGATTGGATCGGATTAGATCTTAAGATCCTATGGTCAAGATCGGGATCCTATAAGATCTTAAGCTTTTAAAGATCCTATGTAAGATCCGGATCGTTTTTGCTTTGCAGTATCATAAAATCTTAAGATCCTAAGATCAGGATCGGAATCCTGACAACCATGGTTAGGAGAGAAAAAATATAATGTACTAATGAAATATTCCATCTTTGAAGAGAAAGTGTGGATGTTGAGAAGTAATGTTAGAATAACTAAAGGTTATACAATACTTTATTTGTGATATTATTTAGAATCTCTGTACAAAATACGGAGTACAAAAGATATGCATTTGTTATTAGTCAAATACTCAAATTTATAATTTGAACTTTAGAAGAAAAAATGCGTAAACGGAGGCGTGGAACTAAAAGTTGGGGGATGCAATACTGCGTCATGAGAAAGTTGCGTGACATCGGGAACTAGCATAGACGATAACATAGACTGAGCCGATTTATAAAAAACAGTAACATTATAAACTTGTTTCATATGTAGTAATACACAAAGGTTTTACGATATTATACATGTAACAATCTTTTTGGGATTGGATTTTTTTTTCTTTCTTTTTTTCTTTTTTCTTTTTAGAATTACCAATAATTTAAAATTAAATGTTTATTTTGAAATTGTAGACAAGGAGATGTCACACTACCTTTTCAAAAAATTGCATAGTTGCAGTCGTAGCTAATCCTTTTCTTTTATTTCGAAACAATCCGAAAATAAAAAGATAAGCATATAATCCGAGATCATTTTAGTCAAAATCTTTATAAATACATTTAATCTCATCCAATACTATTAGCGGAACTTTATAAACATTTAAGAACTTTCCAAAATAAAAATTTCAAAAAAAGATTAAATAATTCACTCGTAAAACTTGGGCTATCGTTCATGCCAAGAAAATGACACCATCCATCCTTGTAAAGTTGTAAGAATATTCAAAATAGAGTAAATTGCAAAAGTAGTCACTGTGATTTACTAAATTGCATGTTTCGTTCTTATTTTTCTGAAAGTGCATACAATGTTCATGTGAGGAACTTACGAGCAAGGTTTTCAATATCGGGATCCTACTTAGGATCGATTTTGTCTTTACAAGATCGAGATCGTAAGATCGATCGGGATCTTAAGATCCTACCATAGTGTCATATTTTGAGTATCCTTTGTAATATTATACAAATTTATAAGTTATTATATATCATAAACACAAAATTATATAAATATTTCATAGAAATGTTGTCCTAAATTATTATTATAATGTATAAAAAGATTATCATGTTGTTTTTCTAATTTTACAAACCACAATTCATAATTTTGTTTAGTTTGTTGGTTCGAAAAAAGTAAGATCGGATCGGATTAGATCTTAAGATCCTATGGTCAGGATCGGGATCCTATAAGATCTTAAACTTTCAAAGATCCTATGTAAAATCCGGATCGTTTTTGCTTAGCAGTATCGTAAAATCGTAAGATCCTAAGATCAGGATCGGGATCCTGACAACCATGCTTACGAGTTCAATTTTCGTCTCTCACTAAAGTAAATAATTAAACTACCTTTATCTTTTTCTTTAATAACATAAAGAGGATGGGCATTTTATTTTATTAGTGTATATATATATATATATATATATATATATATATATATATATATATATATATATATATATATATATATATATATATATATATATATATATATATATAATTTTGCACTCCTAATTTTTATTTTATTAGTATTTATTTTTTTTTATTATTTTTTTAATTTTGCACTCATAAATTTCTCATAAGGCTGAGCAAAATCATTTTCGAAGGCTGACTTGAACCGACAAATCGACGAAACCGGGTCTAAACGAACCTGACTTTATTTGGTTTTGTTTCGGTTCAGTTCGGGGTAAAACACACACTTATTCGGCTCGAAATAGCTAAACTGACCTGAACCGGCCTTATTCAGTTCAATTTCGATTTCGGTTTTGATAACTTTACTTAGTTCGGTTTTCGATTCACGTTACCTTATTCGATTTTCGAGTCAGGTTTGAACCTTGACTCAGTTCAGTGTATAAACTAGGGGTGTGCATCAGGCCGGAACCCGACCCGTCCCGACTAAGCCCGAATCCCGACAAGCTTGAAAATCCTAACCGAATCACGACCCGAGTCTAGCCCGAATCGTCCCGAGTCCCGAAACGAAACCGATTTGTATGGTTTTTCTTTGTAATCCCGACTTCGTCCCGACTCCCGACCCGACCCGAATCCCGACAAGCTGAAAAACCCAAACAGAGTCCCGACCCGAGTATGGTCGGTTTGAGATTCGGGACAATTCGAAATGTCAGGATCGGGACGGTTTTCGGGTGTCGGTCGGGTTTTGCTCGGCCCTAGTATGAACGGTGCTTAAAAAAAGATAAGGCCGAAACATGCATTTTAGGACAACTTTTAAAATTTACAGAAACCTAAAACAAAAAAATCCTTGTAAAAAGTCAAAACTTTACCAAATCATAAACCCCACTCCACACCATAGATCCCTCCGCATCACCCAATCTCCACCGTCAGATCAAAACCAGAAAACACCATTTCCACCCTACACCCGCGACACACGCAATCACACCTCCCTAATCAAATCACCTCACTCGTATATATATATATATAAACACACTAGTCCATTCCATTGTCCATTCCAGAACCATCTTCTATATTCACTCCAATATTTTCTCTCCGTTCATCCCGAAGGTTATAATACAATTCTTCCCTTATTTTTCTCCACCGTTACGTCGTCGTAACGGACTTTTTTTATTTTTATAAAATCATACTCGTTTTTTTTTTTTTTTCATTTTTATATAGTTCATAGTTTTTATATTTTTGCTTTCTGTTATTTTTTACGCAGTTTTTTATTATGATGATGATGTGGATCTAGTTACTGTTATGTACTTATGTGATGTTATATTGATCTTTTTATTTAATATGTTGTATGATGAATAGTTTTTAGGCTAATTTTTGAAATGAATAGTTTTTAGGTTAGTTTATATAATAGTGCTGAATTTTGACGCGATTCTGTGCATGTTCTGTTTGTTTAGTATTTTATCACTAGCTCGATCGTTTACGAAAGGCGTATTGTTAATTTTGCTGAATTTTGACGTATTTTATTGCGGTTAGGTTAGTTCGTTTTTTTTCCTTTCTGAAATGATAAGTGCTAGTGTAATTTAGCTTAAGTTAACGCGGCTACGTTTGGTTATTTTTTGATATGTGAGATGATAAGTGTTAGTTTAGCTTAATATTTTACGCAGTTTTTGTTTTTGTTATGTAATGTTATATTGATTGTTTTTAGGTTAGATTTTGAAATGAGTGAGAAATATTATGTGTTATTGTTGCTGAATTTTGATGCGATTTTGTTTAGTATATATTTTGTTGTATCATGGTGATATTGTTGTGTATTTGTTAGTTTAGCTTTATTTTAAAGCGGTTTTGTTTGTGATACCGTTGATTTGTATGTGTAGATTCGATAGTTTCTATCTGCATGACATCGTTCGGGTCATTTCTGAAAGGTGTAGTGCTAATGATACTTGTTACTGTAATTTAGCTTAAGTACAATCGCAACTTTGCTAGGTTATTTTTTGATATGTGAAATGATAAGTGTTAGTTTAGCTTAATATAGACACAATTATGTTCATGATGTTGTAGATGTGTATGTTCAGTGTGTGTGATACGTTGTATCTCTGTTTGTTATAACGTTTTTATTTAAGTGATACTTGTTAGGTTAAGTTTTGAAATGTGAATTGATAACTGATTAACTGTTAAGCTTTCTGAATTTTGATGTGATTTTGTGCATGCTATTGTTGATCTATGCCGTTTCGATCGTTCGTTTGGTTCATTTATGAAAGGTGTAGTGTCAATTTTACTGAATTTGGACGCATTTTTGTTCATGCTGTTGCATATATTGCATAGTTTGTGGTTAGATTGTTTCTTTGTGTTAATGATACTTGTTAAGGTTAATTTTATGAATTGTAAGTGTTGCTGTAATTTAGCATAAGTTTAACACAACTTCGTTTGGTTATTTTGTGATATGTGAAATGATCATGTTTGTGTTATTGTAAATTTGTATGTTCAGAGTGTAGCTTTTTATCTCTGTTTTTATTCTAATGATAATTGTTAGGTTAAGTTATGAAATGTGAAATGATAAGTGTTGAAGGTGATTAAGTTAATTTTGGCCAGCGTTTAGACTTTTTTTTTTTTTTTTTTTTTTTTTTTTTNCGTACTATAGCTTAATTTTAACGCAGTTGTGTTCACTTTATTTTGGATATGACTTGCTGCCTTGCTGGTTTTATCGTTTCTGTGGGAATAAACTTGTGAGGTAACTGTAAAAATATGTAAGTGTTGGTTTAGCTTAATTTTAACGATGTTGTATTCATGATATTGTAGCTATGATTTGTAGTATGTATCATCCTATCGCATTTGGTTCGCATTTGTTGGTATATGTTTGAAATGTTTCGTGTTTATTTGCTTGATATTATACAATTTTGTTCTTGCAATCATAGATCTGTATGTGTAGTGTGTAATGTTATATAATTTTCGGTTCGAGTGTATTTATCTGAATAACACATGTCCAATTAGTTTTTGAAATGCTTAATTGTTAGTTTTAATAAAACTTTTAAGCAACTGTGGATCTGATCTGCAATCTGTAACACTCCATATATTCATTTTTTAATGTTAACTCTGTTTCGGTGAATATAAATGCAGTTTCTGTCATGTTAAGGAATACAGGTTTTGTCTAAAAAAATACTTATGTGGTTACTTTTGCTATTGCTGATACAATTTGCTTCATGCTTTCGTTGATCTGATTCGGTTTACATTGTATGATTGTATATCTGCTTTTAGATATAGTTAAGCTATTATCATGTGTTTAAAATCTGGGTTATGCTTATGTGCTTTTGTTTTGATCGCTACGATGCAATGTTGATGCATTTTGATTCATCCTGCTATGCTAGTTGATGTTATCTGTTTATGTGACATTTTTAGAAGTTGGTTAGTTTCTTCTTGGCGAAACGCTGCTTGATTTTGTTCGGCCAGGAAGGTAACTACTTGATTTTCTTCTTGGCGAAACGCTACTTGATGTCATCTGTTTATCCTCTGTCGAGTTTTGGTCTTTTCTCTTTGAAATGTATGTGATTGACGCATTCCAACTGTAGTTTTACAATCAGATACTTATTTCCAATCTTGTGTGTGTAACAAGGAACTAGTTGATGGCTCGAACAGCCTTCCTTTTTTTATTAGTCAAAGTAAATGTTTGGTCCTCATTCAGTGATACGATGTTTTACGGCCCCTTACAGCTTTTGTGGCTCTACTACTATAGGAAAGCTGTCATATAGACAGATTTAGTTATATGTGAATAAAGGATTATCTAATTTTGTCTTATTTGTTTAGTGGATGTACTGCCTGTGCCGACATGTTATTACTATAGGTAAACCGTAGATAATTTTGAACCGTTTAGGATACACGATAACTTTACCAGATTGACCAGCTGTCCCAGTCCCTTGTAACATCTCTAAATTACATTTACTTTGCCTGTTCTAGCTATAGACATTGAATAACAGCCGGTTTTAGAAAGAGTCTACTAAGTCTTGGACTATTGATCTTTTGCTGCTACTATTAGTTCTTTGATCTGATGGTCAGTAGTGCTCTAATGCCTTCTTTAACAATCCTAAATGTTTTATCTGCAGGGTATTGTTTTCAACACAATGACTGATCAAAACCAGCATTCTGCAACTGCTAGTAAACTAGCCAACCAGCTACCCGTTTCTCAGGATGTTCGATCTCGTTATGGTACCACCCAGAGGCCAGCTGCAACTCAGAAGCAGTTCACTTATGGGAATTACACAAATGCAGCATTTAGTTATCCTGTGACAGAGAAATTATTAGCTGCAAATTACTCACCTGTTTTTGTTCAAGCTCAAGCTCCATCAGAGAAAGGACTTGCTGGTTTTGCCGTTGATTTTCTTATGGGTGGTGTTTCTGCTGCTGTGTCCAAAACAGCTGCTGCTCCAATTGAGCGTGTGAAGCTTTTGATCCAAAACCAAGATGAGATGCTCAAGACTGGACGTCTTTCTCAACCATACAAGGGTATTGGAGATTGTTTCTCTAGAACGATCAAGGATGAGGGGGTTTTGGCGTTGTGGAGAGGAAATACTGCTAATGTCATTCGTTACTTCCCTACTCAGGTACGCTATCTCTTCCTTTATCTTGTTGGGTAATCATGTGTTTTGAGTTTATTTGCTCACTAGTTTTTCCATAAAAATTGCAGGCTCTTAACTTTGCATTCAAGGATTACTTCAAGAGTTTGTTCAACTTTAAGAAAGATCGTGATGGTTACTGGAAGTGGTTTGCTGGCAACCTTGGGTCTGGTGGTGCTGCTGGTGCTTCATCTCTGCTCTTTGTGTACTCTTTGGATTATGCTAGAACTCGTTTGGCTAATGATGCTAAGGCTGCCAAGAAGGGAGGCGAGAGGCAATTCAATGGGTTAGTGGACGTTTACAAGAAAACTCTCAAAACTGATGGTATTGCTGGGCTATACCGTGGATTCAACATCTCGTGTGTTGGTATCATTGTGTACCGTGGTTTGTACTTTGGAATGTACGACTCGTTGAAGCCAGTTCTGCTCACTGGAAAACTGCAGGTTTGAATCTTACGACTTTATTGTCTTCTATTGCTTTATTTTGGTCACTAACTGTGGAAATACTTAAACGATGTTGCTTTGTGCTTTTCAGGATAGCTTCTTCGCCAGCTTTGCTCTTGGATGGTTGATTACCAATGGTGCTGGTCTTGCATCTTACCCCATTGATACAGTCCGTAGAAGAATGATGATGACGTCAGGTGAAGCTGTCAAGTACAAGAATTCTCTTGACGCATTCACTCAGATCTTGAAGAAGGAAGGAGCCAGATCATTGTTCAAGGGTGCTGGTGCAAACATTCTCCGTGCTGTGGCTGGTGCTGGTGTTCTTGCTGGTTATGACAAGCTTCAGGTCCTTGTTTTGGGAAAGAAGTATGGTTCAGGTGGGGCATAATTTGCTGGTCTGTGGTCTGTTGGTTTTTGTTTAATATGAGTCAAATTTTGAACGTAGAAGTATAAGATGGTGGCGCGCATTGTATGCGAAATTATGATAGACTGAGTATAAGATTCTTGTTCATCGTAATAACCTTGAAATGTAGAGGGGACTTCGTTTTCCCCGAACAATGTTTCGTTTTTACAACACCTTTGAACTGCAGGTTTTGTATTTCACTTCATTTTGTCGTCCTGATTAATCAATGGTTTTTGGTTATTGCATTATGGTGTAATTAACCTGATAGCTGATGGACAAACATTAGGTTCGAGCTTGAAGCAACTCTGAAGGTGTGCTGGTCTTACATGAATGATGTTTACTGTTTATAGTTGTGTTGATTATCTTTTTCATCTTTTGTTGTTGTTTAAGATCTCCAAGTCTCCATATGGACTGTAAGGATAAAGTTCATCAGTATGACACGATTCAGAAGTGGAAGCCCGTTTATGCGACCCCTAATCTCTTACTACGAATTATCAACACATCACTAATTTGGTACTGTATTAAATTTAATACTGTAATGGGTTTCTAACTTACTTCAATTCAGTTGCGGATCATGACCGGACCTTACAAAACTGCAAAAGCACTTCATATGTTTTATAAAAGCGAAAATTACACTGTTGCTCGTTTATGAAGGGCAGTATCTTGCAGAGCCCCTGCTTTTAAATTTTTTACAAATCTACCCATTTTTGTCGTGTAAAAGTATACTTGACATACCCGACATACACGTGCCCATTTATTATTGGAAGAAGATCAAATAAAAATAAATAAATACGACAACCACATTCGGAAATAGCAAAATGCCTGAAAAAGCCGATTGGAAAATTATTATTATTTTATTATATATATATTTTTTTTAGTTTTCTTCCTCTGTAGTACACTTTATCTTGATAACTACTACACTGGAGTTATTATGTTGTGACAAGTTGTATATTGTGCATTGAGAGTTGTAAATTCAGTGCATTCAGAAAGATGCAAATAAAGGCAAATGCCTGAAATAAGTCGATGTGGAAAATTACGACAACCTCTATGTCGCGTATTTTTTACTAACAAAAGTCAATGTCATGTAATGTCGGGTAAAAATATAACCGACACGTGTGTGTCGGGTATGTCGTGTATATTTTTACGCGACATGGTTGGGTAGATTTGTCAAAAGGTTCGAAAGTATGGGCTTTGCAAGATACTGCCCTCCATAAATGGGCAGATAAGTAATTTTCGCTTTATAAAACAAAATCCTCATAGTGTCACGTGCCCACACGTGACCAGCTCAAAATATCCCAACAAACCCTTTAACTGATTTTCCCGCCCAATTCACAATTCATTTCCTTTCACTATAAATACCAAATTGTAATCATTTAGAGATTAGTCTTGAATTTCCATTTTCTCTGTTGTAACAAACACAATTCCATAATCAATAACAAATCATTTGCTTTCAATTTCGAGTTATATTCATCTTTTATAATTCCTATTGATTGCTAGAAATACTCTTCATTCTATAAATAGAATTTGGGTGTTTCAATTGGTATCAAGAGCCATTACCTGCTACCTACCATCACCATAATCGTTTTCTGTTAGAAATCTATTAGAACAACCACTTTTCTGTTACACCACCACTTTTACTCCGTTGACCACCGGTCAAACCACCGTACAGACATAAATTCCGATCATTCTAGATCACTTGTCCAATCACAAATACGTCATTCTTTTCGTTCCGTTTCCATTTCATAAACACGTTAGTTAGGATTGTACGGTGGAATTAGTTAGTTACTCTGTGTGGTGTTAACAGCAGTTCTTGAAACAGATTTACACAGTAACAATGGTGGTAACTACAAGAAATACTGAAACACCTAGTGGTGATGAGGCTATGAAACTATGGGTAACTGAGCAATTGAACAATGTTATCACTAGTTTCACTGAAAGATTGGATACAATGGCCACCCAGTTTCAACAATCAAGATCAGGAATAGGGGAAAGTTCTAGTAGATTTAGTAGAATGGGCAAGCTAGAGTTCCCTAAGTTTCATGGTGATGATGTTCAAGGGTGGTTATTCAGAGTTAAACAGTTCTTTGATGTTGATAATGTGCATGCAGAAGATAAGATCAAGATGGTGTCAATTCATTTGTATGATAAGGCACTAACATGGCATTTGCAGTTTGTTAAGAATCATGGAAATGTGGGTTGGAATGAGTATGAGGAAGCTATTTTGAAAAGATTTGGCCCTTTGAATGAAGATCCAATGGCTGAATTGAAACAACTCAGGTATGAGTCTAATATGAGTGATTATCAAAGTAAGTTTGAGAAGTTAATCACACAAGTAGATATCACTGAATCTCAGTCTGTTAGTATGTTTCTTGCTGGATTGCCTGCTAGTATTGAGTTGAATGTTAGAATGTTTAGGCCAAAGACATTAGTTGATGCTTTTAGTTTGGCTAATTTGCAAGAAGCAGTTAGGAAACAAAGAAGTACTCCATTGTTGCCTACACCTAGAAACACTAATGCATGGAATGCAAATAGAGCTGTAGTTATGCCTAATAAGCCTGTTACAACTACTTTAGCATTACCTGCACCAACTACTCAATATGTCACTAAGCAGCCTGCAAATCAGTCTAATGTTCCAAGAAAGTTTCTGAGTCAAAAAGAATTGGCTGAGAGAAGAGCTAGAAATCAATGCTTTTATTGTGATCAAAAATATGTGCCTGGCCATAAGTGTGAAGGGCAATTGTTTACTTTGGAAGTTAGGAGTGAGGAGGAAGAAGTTTTTGAGGAATGTTTGGATGAGGTGGATACAGGTGTTGAGGAAATTGTTTTGCCTGAAGATGTTCCACAATGTACACCCCACATATCTTTGAATTCTTTGAATGGTATTCCTACACATAATACTATGAGAATCAAAGGTCATGTGCTTAACCAGTTGTTACACATTCTCATGGATTCAGGCAGTACTCATAATTTCCTAGACTTGTATACAGCTAAGAAGTTAGGGTGTAAAATTAGAAGTACTTGCCCTTTGAATGTTTCTGTGGCTGGAGGATCCAAATTAATTAGTCAATACATGGTCAAAAACTTTCAATGGAAGGTACAAGGGGTGTTGTTTACCTCTGATGTCATGTTACTTCCTTTGGGAGGCTGTGAACTAGTTTTGGGAATCCAGTGGTTGTCAACTCTAGGCACCATTAAGTGGAATTTCAAAGAATTGAGAATGGAATTTGTGTTTCAAGGAAATAAGGTAGTACTCAGAGGTACAAGTCAATCTGAATTGTCCTGGATGAGTGGCAAAGTAATGTCCAAATATGTCAATCATCAAGGGTCTTATTTGAATTCTGTATGTTGTTTTGGTATCTCTGCTACCCTGAATTTGATGCAATGTGCTACTGGTCAAGAGTTAAGTGATAGTGTGGAATTGCAAGCTGTGTTGGAAGAATACTCAGATGTGTTTGAAGAACCTAAAACCTTACCCCCTCACAGAAGTTTTGATCATCAAATTCCTTTGAAAAACAATGAAGCAAGTGTGAACATACGACCCTATAGATATCCTCCTGCACAAAAAGATGTGATTGAATCCATGATTAAAGAGTTGCTTGATTCAGGGGTCATTAGGCCAAGTCATAGTCCTTTTTCTTCTCCTATAGTCATGGTTAAAAAGAAGGATGGTTCATGGAGGATGTGCATAGATTATAGACAATTGAACAAGTTCACTGTGAAAGACAAGTTTCCCATTCCTGTCATAGAAGAACTTATTGATGAGTTGCAGGGTGCTCAAGTGTTTTCTAAGCTGGATCTCAGGTCTGGGTATCATCAAATCAGAATGCATGAAAGTGATGTGTATAAGACTGCTTTTAAGTCCCATGAAGGCCACTATGAATTTGTGGTTATGCCTTTTGGTCTAACTAATGCTCCATCAACCTTTCAAGCCCTCATGAACTCTGTCTTCAAACCTTTTCTCAGGAAATTCACATTGGTTTTCTTTGATGATATTCTAGTGTATAGCTCCTCTGTTGCAGAGCATGTGGATCATTTGAAAATGGTGTTACAAGTTATGAGGAACAACACTTTGTATGCAAAAAGGAGTAAATGTGTGTTTGGAACAGGACAAGTAGAGTATTTGGGTCATGTTATTTCTGGAAAAGGAGTGGCAACAGATCCAAGTAAGATACAAGCAATGAAAGATTGGCCAGTGCCTGCAAATGTTAAGCAATTGAGGGGTTTCCTTGGTCTCACAGGGTATTATAGAAGGTTTATCAAAGGGTATGCTATGATCACTCAACCACTGAATGTTTTACTTAAGAAGAATGCATTCCAGTGGAACCATGAAGCTCAAATAGCTTTTGAAAACCTTAAGCAAGCTATGATAAGCTCCCCTGTTTTAGCACTTCCTAATTTTGAAGAAGAGTTTGTTATTGAAACTGATGCTTCAGGGTTTGGAGTGGGTGCTGTCCTACAACAACATGGTCATCCTATAGCTTTCTTGAGCAAGACTTTGGCACCTAAACACCAATCCTTATCTGCTTATGAAAAAGAATTGCTAGCTGTGGTTTTGGCTTTGCAGAAATGGAGAGGTTATCTCTTGGATAGACATTTTAAAATCAGAACTGACCATTTCAGCCTCAAATACATGTTAGATCAGAGAATTACTACTCCATTCCAATCTAAGTGGTTGCCCAAGCTGCTTGGTTTTGATTATGAGATTGAATATAAGAAAGGTAAAGATAATGTAGTTGCTGATGCATTATCTAGAGTGGAGAAGCAAGCAGAGTTGTTTAGTTTGGTAACTGGAAGTGTTTCTAATGAACTTATGGATGCTGTGGTAGCTTCATGGTCCAGTGATGAAAGTTTGCACAACATTGTTGAAGGTCTCAAAAACAAGACATTGACTGTTACCAAGTATGTATGGGCTAATGATCAGTTGTTAAGAAAAGGAAAATGGGTAGTAGGCAATGATACAGTTCTGAGAAACAAGTTGATAGCTCATTTCCATGATTCTGCTGTGGGAGGACATTCAGGGGTACATGCTACAACTAAAAGAATCACTGCTTTCTTCTATTGGAAAGGGCTCAGGAAAATGGTTAAACAGTGGGTGAGAAAGTGTGATGTTTGTCAGAGAAATAAATCTGACCTATGTGCTTACCCTGGTTTACTTCAGCCACTGCCCATACCAGAAAGAATTTGGCAAGAAATTTCCATGGATTTTATAGATTCCTTACCTATGTCACAAGGTAAGTCTTCTATTTTAGTGGTGGTGGATAGGCTATCTAAGCAGGCTCACTTTTTACCATTGGCTCATCCTTATAATGCTTCTCAAATTGCACAATTGTTTTTAGACAACATTTACAAGTTACATGGGTTGCCTAAGTCAATTGTGAGTGACAGAGATAAAATTTTCATGAGTTTGTTTTGGAAATCATTGTTTGAAAAGCTACATGTCCAGTTGAAGATGTCCTCTGCCTATCATCCCCAAACAGATGGCCAGACAGAGGTTGTGAACANTTAGGACCATTTGTCTATGAGTTGGAGGGGACTCAAACCTCGCGCCACTTGACCCTACACCAAGCTCTTTCGACACAAAATACATTAACAATTTGATTAGGAAAAGAGGGGTGTTGAAATCTGATCAAGTACTGCTTAATGGTGGTGAAACTAATGACCTTGTGTCAGAATATAAGGAGGATAAAACAAAATTCTTTGAGGATTTTGCAAAGTCTATGATCAAAATGGGTCAAATCAATCTATTAACGGGGAATAGAGGTCAAGTTCGTCACAACTGCATGAGAGTTAACTCACAGTAATCTAAAGATTTTGAGTTATCAAAGAAATCTTGTAATTTGTAAACACATTAAACTCATGGAGGTATTTGTTTGAAATTGTATTGTTAATTTGTAAAATTTTCAATTCTATATTTGTTTGTTGTTGAAATAAGAGTTATCAATCAGTTTTGTTTCGTATATTTTTTGTTAAGCTTAAGTTGTTTCATTATTGCAGATTGTTATCTAAATGCTTCCTATCTTGAAAAAACAATTGCTGACAGGTTTTGGTATGTTGCAAACAGTACGACATTCATTTCGTTTATGTAAATCTATACCAGTTTGAAATTTCATTATTTTAGGTTAGTATCTTAGTTTTTTGATTCATAAGCTTTCTCATGAATAGGGTTTTATTAAACTGTTAAGAGAAATTTCAACACATTTTGGAGCAAATTGTATTGAATTAATTAGTATGAGAAACTTACAATTGGAAATATCTAATAACATGTTAAACTAACTTAACTAACCCTACATCGTGTGACACATGCATAAGCATAATTTGATGTTGTAGAGTAGAAGCCTAATCACGTTTAGTGCTACAGGGGTGTTTCGATGTCTTTGAATTCAATGGAAAAAGTGTTTTGCATGTACTGAAGAGGTTGCTTAGTTAGACCCTTTGTGAGGTTGTCAGCTTTTATTTGATGTTTAGCTGATATGAAGGTATTTGATCACGTCTCTCACGAAATGGTATTCGATCCCTGTGTGCTATTGAGGAATTGAAAAAGTATCAATTAAGCTATGCAAACTTTGATCCATTTACAACTAAGGCAATTTGTGTTTTCGTTTTTACCTTGGTATTGAAGATTTCAATAGTTAAACCGAAACTGACCAAACTAGTGTCACACCAAATCGAGCCTAAAACTAAAAAAATAATTCACTTCGATTTCAAAATAAAATTTTAATTGGTTTCTTTATTTATCGTCTTTTATACTACTACTAATTAATCAAAGTCCACTTTTACTTCTTAGCTACAAAGATAAATTTTGGGTTAACCAACCAACTTTTACAGCTTTCTTGGATACATATCAGAGTCTTATATTTTTCTAATATATATATTTTAGATTACTAACCAAATCTAACAGGCTATCCAAGTTTGAAAAGTCCTTTTGCCTTATGAACAAATAATATGGTTTTTGCGAGTTGTTACAAATTGTCAAAATCTTACTCTTAATTTTATATCTTGTGTATAATTTATGGGACTAAAATACCTACCAAGTCTTACATGTTCTTCGATTGTGTGTTAGCTTTCACTATGCTGAAATCATCACCATTACAGTGTACGAAAAGGTAATATGCGTTTATAAGCCAAGTATCACGTATGAACTTTTCTTTTTTCATCATTTCTCAAAAATTGTTTCTTTTCTTATTTTAATGATAATGATTGTAACCTGGTGTAAAATCCCTGTTTAATTTGCATTGTTTGTCTATAAATTTGGGCTTGGGTGATATAATATATACCTAAACTATTATATGTAACAATGATAGTTAATGTAAAAAATACATATGCTATTATGAAAGGGAAACATATTTTAGTGAGTTTTCTATAAGATAGCGATTTGCATCCAATAGTCAAAACGTCTTCATGCACATGTTTAGTGACATCTCAACCAGTCTAATTAATAAAAAATTTATTAAACAGAGTTAAATTTCAGTACAAGAATTTTAGTTTAATGATTTGGTCTAAACTTTTAAGCCAAGCCTCCTAATACTAAATATTTTAATGGGAATATATTAGCTACAATTGAATTATAGCCAACTTCTTACAATTTGTGCTACAAATTGTGGGTCCTGAGTCGTTTTGTGAGTCACTGATCCTTTTTTTGGGTCCCTAATTCATTTACCTGTGTATTTTGTTAAAGAATTGTAGCCAATTAGCTAAAAAAATTGTAACCAAGTTATCCGTATATGTAATTTATGTCTTTGACTCTTTCTAAAACTTACAATCTTCAATATTTGTCCCACCTATAAATACAACGTAAGACCACCACAACCACACCACAATAAAAACCATTTGTACTAAAAAAAAAAAAAAAAAAAAAAAAAAAAAAACCCTTCAGATCAAATTATGCAGAAGATGAACATCATTTGCTTCTTATCTCTCTTTGTTTTATTCATGTTTCAAATTGCCACTCCATCTTCAGATGACTATGGTTTATCGACAGAATATTATAATCGAGTGTGCCCTCAAGCTCTCCCAACTATCAAACGTGTGGTGGAGGATGCAGTGGCACAAGAACGCCGTATGGGTGCTTCTTTGTTACGTCTACATTTTCATGATTGTTTTGTTAATGTAAGGAACTTATATATAGCAATTTATTTTTAAGGTTTTAAGCTGTAAAATTTAATTCAGCCTTGCATACCTTAGCATGTATTCTAATACAATATTTTTGTATTTATGTAGGGATGTGATGCTTCCATTCTTTTGGATCAAACATCTACAATTGACAGCGAGAAAAATGCAGGCGCTAACCTGAATTCTGCTAGAGGATTTGAGGTTATTGATAGAATCAAGTCGACAAAATTTGTGGCTGTCCCATAGTGTCGTGTGCTGATATCTTAACCCTTGCTGCTCGTGATTCTGTCGTCGCGGTAAGTTAAAACTTTAACATGTTAGTGAAAAAAAAATAATAAATAAAAAAATAAAAAAAAAGAAAAAAAAAAGAAAGAAGAAGAGAGCACAACGATACACTTATATGGTTAGCTCAGTAGTCTTTGCACTAAGCATAACATAAAATCCCACACTTGTAATTGATTTTAACTTGCGTTTTTTATGATGGGTAGCTTGGAGGCCCCTCATGGGAAGTTAAACTTGGAAGAAGAGACTCAACAACTGCTAGTCGAACCACAGCTAATGCCAATCTCCCATCACCATTCATGGATTTACCCGCACTTATCAAAAACTTCAAAGACCAAGGGCTTGATGAGAAGGATCTAGTCTTGCTATCGGGTGCACATACAATAGGGTTCGCTCAATGTTTTACCTTTAGGGATCACATTTACAATGACACAAACATTGATCCAGCCTTTGCGGGTCATTTAAGATCCATTTGTCCACGAGTTGGAGATGACTCAAACCTAGCGCCACTTGACCCTACACCAAGTTCTTTCGACACAAAATACTTCAACAATTTGATGAAGAAAAGAGGACTTTTGAAAACTGACCAGGTGCTATTCAGTAAAGGTGAAACTGGTGAGCTTGTTTCGGAATATAATGAGGATCAAACAAAATTCTTTGAGGATTTTGCAAAGTCTATGATTAAAATGGGCAACATTAATCTATTAACGGGGAATAGAGGCGAAGTTCGTGACAACTGCAGGAGAGTCAACTCACAATAATCTGAAACTTTTGAGTTAAAGTTTGACATCGTTACCAATATATTAAATTAATCTTGTAATTTGTAAACATGATAAACTCATGGAGGTGATACGTTGAAAAGTGTATTGTTATTTTGTAAAATTTTCAATTGTATATTTGTTTGTTGTTGAATAAGAGTTATTAATCATTTTTGTTTCTTATATTTTTTTTAAGCTTAAGTTTTTTTCATTATTGCTGATATGATTGTCATATAAATACTTTCTATTTTGAAAAAACAATTGCTGACATTTTGCGTTTTGGTTTGTTGCAAACGGTACGACATTCATTTCGTTTATGTGAATCTATACCAGTTTGAAATTGCATTATTTTAGGTTAGTATCATACTTTTTTGATTCATAAGGTTTCTCATGAATAGGGTTTTATTAATCTGTTAAGAGAAATTTCAACACATTTTGGAGCAAGTTGTATTGAATTACTATGAGAAACTTACAATGGGAAATATCAAATAACAGGTTAAACTAACTTAACTAACCCTACATCGCGTAACACATAAGCATAATTTGATGTTGTAGAGTAGAAGCCTAATCTCGTTTAGTGCTACAGGTGATGACGTATAGTCTATATTCGGGTCACGAACCCGACTATGGACATTACTAGCACTTAAGCCCACTACATGTGGACTATTATGTTAACGGTTTGGGCTCACGATAGCCCAAGCCCAAAGCTATTTATGGTTTGGATATTAGATATCTCTTATTTATGGGATATATATCAAACAAACCGATATAGGCGGACACGCCGAAGAGTAAGGAACACGAAACCGATAAGGTTTCGTATGTATATAAATAGGGCATCACGGCTCTCATCAAAGGTACGATAACAACCCTAACTCTTCTACAAACCCTAAAACCGATTACTTACTCTCACGCCGGACGATAATCGTGGGAAACAATCCCACGATAAGCCTAACGGTGTTTTTCTGTTTTCTTAGTACGCAGGTCTCAAGAATAACAACCTAATTGGTACTCAAGCCTAACGGTGTTTTTCTGTTTTCTTATTACGATATTATTGGCCCACTATGTTGTGAAGAAGAAGTCGTGTTGTGAAGAAGAAGTCGTGTTGTGAAGAAGAAGAGAAGTCGTGTTGTGTTGTGAGATTGGTTCTAGCTACTATTAGGACCCGACATTTAGCTTAGTGTCGTTAAATAATGTAAGCAACGTTGTGTAAGGTTTTCTACGCCAAAAGGGAGCTTGTTGAGTAGTGAAGAAAACTCTCGAGTAGGTGACTCGGGGAGTGGAGTAGGGCAAGGAAGGAGACCTTGTAGCCGAACCACTATAAATCATCGTGTCCGGTTTGCATCTTCTTTCTCTTATCTCTTTACATTTACTCTTGCATTTATCGCTTTATATCTATGCTTGCATATATGTGTTGGGTGTTGTTTATCTTGTCATGATGATTGATTGTGTTATAGTTGCAAGTTAATATTGTGATGATGTGCATAATTATATGATATGATCGACTACATTGTTATTCACACTCCTCATATTGAGTTTAACTTAATAGAGGATTTGATACAAAACGTTTTAAGATTCCAAAAGGAAAACATATTCACATAAAGATCAACCAAAGCTTTATTCATAAAACTAAGTTTTGAAAATAAACTCAAAAGTACAAATATATATATAATCAATCATATTGATTATATATTGTTTTCATAATAAACTCTAATTGAAGGTTTTTCAAACAAACATTTTATAAAACGAAAAAGAGGGGAAAACTATTCAACCCCCCCTTCTAGTTTTCCACAGTACGGAAGTGTAGCGACTGCCAAGTTCATAGACCCATCCCACGCCGACCACAGCACGAGCTAACACCCATCACATCGCCATAGCCATTCTACAAGTGGGGTATTGACATTGCTGGACCTTTCCCCGTTGCCGCAGGAGGATTGAAATTCCTTATTGTGGCAATAGATTACTTCACTAAGTGGATTGAGGCGAAGGCAGTGGCAACAATAACATGCAACCAAGTCAAGCGATTCGTTTGGGACAACATAGTATGCCGCTTTGGATTGCCTGGGGAAATCATCTTAGACAACGGAAAACAATTCCGTGACAACCCGTTCAAAGATTGGTGCGCGCAACTAAATATCACACAACACTTCGCGTCAGTAACGCACCCACAAACCAATGGTCTTGTTGAACGCGCGAATCGCAGTCTAGGTGAAGGAATCAAAGCGCGTCTGGACAGACACAAAGGAAAATGGGTAGAAGAACTGTCGCATGTTCTGTGGGCGCATCGCACAACTATCAAGGTAAGTAATGGAGACACCCCTTTTCTCTTGTCTATAGGACAGAAGCTGTCATACCGGCCGAAATTGGGATGCCAACTATTCGCACAGCGGAAGTTAACATTGCTACAAATGATGACGAGCGACGCATAGACTTGGATCTATTAGAAGAAAGGCGTGAACGCGCAGCAATACGGGAAGAAAAAGCCAAGTCAAAAATGAAGGGATACTACGACGCTAAGGTACGAAACACTTCATTCAGACCAGGCGATTTTGTATACCGCGCAAACGATGCAAGCCACCCAGAAAACACAGGAAAGCTTGGACCAAAGTGGGAAGGACCTTACGAGGTCATTGAAGCACTGGGAAAGGGCGCGTACAAGCTGCGTGATAAAGACGGCCATGCGCTACAACGCATGTGGAATGTTCGTAATCTCAAGAGATGATATATTTAGAAAGGGCTGCGGCCCCACACATGGATATCTACGCACTTTAGTAAGTGCCCCAATAAAGATCCATGTATTCTATTCTTGTTTCCTTTATTTAGACAAGTAATTTCTTTTTTCTTTTACAAAAACTTGCAAGTATTAATAAAAATTCGCGGTTTCTAGCTAACTCCGCGATACATTTTCTTTACATTGTTATTTAAATATCATTTATATTTCAATGTGTTGGTTACATTACCTTTGGCCTACATGGCGTGCATGCACTTATTAGTACCCACGATGGTAAAAGGATGAGTTAACCTACTAAACAACTCATTGAGTAAGAGGGTTGCAAACCCATCAACATCGGATCACGCATCCTTGTTAAACACCTTACGCTCAAGACGTGGCGTAAGTTTCCTGCGCACCCCACGAGGGATGCGCAACATTGCACACTGTGCGCGTTTAACAACTTAGGAACCAAGACTCTTGACTCCTTAAAATAATATATGCAGCACGCTGCACACATTTGAAAAATTTCATACACGATTGTGATTTTTTCTAAGTTACAAATTTCATACACGACTATGATCTTTATTTTATGAACTTCATATACGATTATGATTCTAAGTGATTATAGACTCTATAATCCCCCCTCAGCACGACTACTTAGGCAAATAAAAAAAAAACTAAGTGCAAATATACAAACGAACTACTTATTATTATAAACCACGTGTTTATACATACAAAATTGTTCGTATATGACAAAGCAAAAAACTACACAAGCCTAAAAGCTAGATGTACGCCTAAGCTGGAGCTGCTACCATGGCTTGCAGCCTCTTTGGCATCCCCTAGCCTCTTCAACAGCTCAGCGTCACTGGGAGCAACTGTTGGCACACTAACAGGTACCCCATCGGACCTTGGAAGATGAGCTGCACCGATGCCACACAAAATAGCCTTACCTTTGATGCCTTTCTTCTTGGCAAGTCTAGAAGAATGGGCATCCAAGGATCTCTGCAGCGGGACTTACCTCTCAATGGCAAAAGGGTTGAGGATGTCACGGGGCTGCACAAACACAGGCACCTGCAGTTGCGACACATCCGGCTTCAAGTAATAGTCCGGTTGCGTCTCAGCTCCTTCCATCAAATGCCTTGCCAAGGTTAAACCCTTCATGATGACGCTGATTGGGTAATCCTGATCACGCTCTAGCTGTGCAATCTGAGGAAGCTCAACCAGCTTCATCTGTTCCATCGCAGCAACAAGTTCTGCGTAGGTGTCATCCTTGTACCCAGGCACCTCAGAGATGGGTACGGTCAACAGCTTGCGCTCATGAAGCTTCTCCACAGCTTCTGCCTTGCCACGAGCTAAGGCACATTGCACAACCTTCCCAAAAGCCCCCACGACCTCTTGGGACTCGAGGGTGCACAGCGCAGCCAAACGAAGCCCATGGCTGATCAACCACCTGCGAGCACAACATCATGGTATTCAACATACTAAAAAACACTTAAACATTCTAAGTATGGAAGAAAACAATGCAAGTATAGCAAGGGTCTTAAGTGTTACCTGCGCTCAGCAATGGAAGACATCAGATGCGGGTACAACTCCTCGTCGTACTCCAGGCAAAGCTTACGCAGCTTCTCCTCCTGCTTCTGAAGCAAGTCCTCCACTACTCCACGGAACTCATCCAAAGACGCGAAGAGTTTACCCCTGTTCATCTCCATATACCTCAGCGCCCAGATACAAGTAGACTTGTACGCACTGAAATCAGCACGCTCCTTATCTACTTGGGCCATGAGAGACAACCTCTCATCAGCAAGCCTCCGCGCATACGTTTCGGAGCGCCCCAACTCAGCTTGGGCGCTGGTCAACTCAGATTGAGCGCTGGCCAACTGCGCCTTCAAAAGGTGGATTTCTTCATCCTTTTGCGCAGCACAGCTACTCTCACCAGAATAGCTCGCCCGCACCTGCGCAACCAGCTTGGCCTGGTGCGCCGCAGCCAACTCCAGCTCCTCCATTAGCTGGTCCAGCGCCTTGGACTCAGCCCCTGTGCCCCTCTGCGAAGGCTCCTCATCCAGAAAAGGGCTCACAAGAGGTGACACACTCTCAGCACGTGCGTCAGCATTCCCAGTTGGCTCCACACTGCGCGACAAATAAGATACAACGTTACTCTATAGTGCATAAAGATGGAGAAAAATCAAGAAAATCTAAGTATACTAAACTTATGATTACTTACATGGGGGGAGGAGACTTAGTAACCTCTTTCTCCACTTCAGTGGCGGACATATCCTCATCTAATGGGTCAGCAGCGACGAGATGGCGCTTCCTCCTAGAGGAACTCGCACCATCACCACCAGAGGACGCTCTCTTACGTTTCGCGCCCTGGCCAGCCCCCTCAGGCTTAAAAATCTGCACACTGTCCGAGGATTCAGTGTGCGACCCAGCAGTTTGCGGAGACTGTTCCCCAGCAGCTTGTGGAGACTGCTCCCTAGACGGGGCAACACTCTGCACTGGTGTGACCTGCAGCGCCACTGAAGGGGATTCCTCAGGCTCGTCCTGCGCAACCTGCAGGGTACGCCCTGAGGTAGCCTCTAGGACGGGAGTCTCACCTTCTCGTAGTGGACGCACCCCCACAGTAGCCAGCTTAGGCTTTTACAGATGCACAACAGCGAACAGGTCCATCTTGCGCACGCAACAAAAAACAAACAAAACAGGAAGAAGTTATATAACTAATACGACAAAGAGGAATGCTTACGCTATCAAATCAAGAAGAAGGAAGGACAAGCACCCACCCCGACCATCCGCGTACAAGAATATGGGAACTTCTGCCTCCGGTTGGAAGTAGTTGCGACTGATGCCCATATGCACCAGGAACTCTTCTGGGTACGCCCTAATGGGGATGCGATTGCCATTTATGGTATCCGCATCATCCGCGCTGTACGCACCGGGGTGTGGGCGCTCATCCCTCGAAAAAGACCCTTGGGTATAAAAGTCAAAGTCGAAGGGGAAGACGGCATCGTCAATCCAGAAGAACTTCTCCCTCCAGTTCCTCACCGAATCTACCTTGTCCGTATAGCACTGTAGGGGCCCTGCGATCTTGGAAAAGGTGACCCACCCATTTGACCACGTCGAATGATAAAACGCGCGGAACAAATTGACTGTGGGGTCAATCGCTAATAAGCGACAGTTCACTTCAAAGTTTGTTATTTTGGCAGCGCCAATACAATGAAGCTGGGAGATATGGAGCTGATAATAATTTAATATATCGCTCAGAAACACGGAAATGGGCACACGCTGATTCGCCTACTCGAAAAAACGTGTGTATACCCCAACCTTCCCTACGGGGAAGTCCGCGATTGTATCATTCAGATCCGGCGCTACCGGGTGCAGAGTTAATGGAATATAATAGTCCGAGGCGAACTCAGTGAGTTCATCCTCGGACATGTCGGCTGTACAGTCACGCAATTGAAGAACCATTTTGTTATAAAAGCGCACGCGCTGTTACCTAAGAACGTGGAAGATTTTTTGAAAGATACTTCGAAGATTTAACAATGGAGAGAGGAGGCGTTTTTTTACTGTGATAATCACAGTGAAAATGAGGGAAGCGGTTATATAGGGTATCACTCACCATAGATGAGTGACATGTGTAACCCACTCACCCAAATCGAGTGGCTGGAAAACGAGAAGGTACAACACCTTTTGCACTTTCCCACATTTCTCGAGGAAGATTTTTGGACTTATATGGACTAGATACATGGTATATATACATAGGCGGTTAAAATTTGAATTTTCCCGCGTACGTATCTGGAATCATTTTGACGCAGCTATTAGTCTAGCACCCGCTGGTTTCACCATGCACATACTAGACTGGGGGGACATGATGACGTATAGTCTATATTCGGGTCACGAACCCGACTATGGACATTACTAGCTCTTAAGCCCACTACATGTGGACTATTATGTTAACGGTTTGGGCTCACGATAGCCCAAGCCCAAAGCTATTTATGGTTTGGATATTAGATATCTCTTATTTATGGGATATATATCAAACAAACCGATATAGGCGGATACGCCGAAGAGTAAGGAACACGAAACCGATAAGGTTTCATATGTATATAAATAGGGCATCACGGCTCTCATCAAAGGTACGATAACAACCCTAACTCTTCTATAAACCCTAAAACCGATTACATACTCTCACGCCGGAGGATAATCGTTGGAAACAATCCCACAATAAGCCTAACGGTGTTTTTCTGTTTTCTTAATGCGCAGGTCTCAAGAATAACAACCTAATTGGTACTCAAGACAAGGAATGCCCAACTTTTGTATCAACAACAGGGGTGTTTGGATGTCTTTGAATTGAATGGAAAAAGTGTTTGCATAATTGCTTGTACATAAGAGGTTTGCTTAGTTAGACCTTTTGTGAGGATGTCAGCTATTTAATTTAATGTTTAGTTGACATGAAGGTATTTTGATCACGTCTCTCACGAAATGGTAGTCGATCTCTGTGTGCTATAGAGGAATTGAAAAAGTATCAATTAAGCTAAACAAACCTTGATCCATTTACAACTAAGGCAATTTTGTGATTTCTTTTTTGGAATATGAACTAGTGTGACAAGTTGGTCGTTTGAGTCAGGGACATTCATTTGTTTTTTTCTTGGTATTGAAGATTTCAATAGTTAAACCGAAACCGACTAAATTAGTATCACACCAAAGCGAGCTGAAAACCAAAAAAGTGAATATCATTAGGTTTGTTTTCAAAATAAAATCTCAACTGGTTTATTTATTTATCACCTTTTATAATTTATACTGCTACAAATTAACCAGGGCGGAGGGAGGGGGTGGCTAGCGGCCACCTCCAATAAGCCCAATGATTGTATTAAGATGCCATTATTTAGCTCATAATTTAACGTTTAATATACCACGAGTCTCTCCCAACAAACGACTTTTCTATAATGAAAGAAAAAGAAAACAACCGACATGAAATATCTCCTATATCTAAGTGGCAACTGAAGCGAAAATATGAAATGAGACATTTATAACAATATTTTTTTGTTTTTAATTTAAAAAATTTAAGAGACTTGTTAATAACTAGTTATATCACAAATTTGGATATCCGAAATTTATGATGATGGGTTTATGTTAGACATAATATTTTATCTAAGTTGTTTTTTTTTTTTTTT